>VZTL01016901.1:26024-38074 GCA_013400535.1 Scopus umbretta
CCCCCCCCCCCTCAGGCATTTACTGTTTAGCTTTCAGACACGGAATAAAAGTCTGCAGTCTGCCTAACAAACTGTACTGCTGCATCTTACAGTTCCTAATACATGATCTGCATGCTTTATTATGGTATATTTCTCTACAAGTCAGAGCTCATCATAAGCTCTGCTGGCTGTTACAACCAAAGATGGCAAACAGTTACTTATCCCTACACATGCATCTATTGAAGTCAGGCCCTGTGCTCGACTGATTAGATCCAGAGCCGCAATTTTGATCCAAATACCGGAACTATGCACGACACTTCCTTTGTGCTTATGAATCTGTCCTTCAGATATCACCCCAGACTTAAACAGGCCTTCCCCCGCTCATAAGTAGCACAGTGCTTGCTGCATTCTCTCTTTTCAGTGACTGTAGCTCTTGTTGAAATACGCAGTTTGCCATGCTGTAGATTTTAAAAGATGCATAGGCACCAGTTTAAACCCTTTTAAAGGATCATATTTTCGCTTTCATGGGTGTATGCATGTGTGTACACATCTGCATCTACAGCTACATCTATATCTGCATTCTACATCTATCTTCCTGTACTTAAAGGACTCAGCACAATAACAGAACCCAAACAATTAATGATCATAAGTGAAATGCTTTTGTTTCCAGATGACTTTTTTTTTCTCTGAAGTTTTACTGCCAACACCCTTTTTTGCATTATCTTTCATACAAATGAACATGAAAGTGAAGGAAAAGCAACATCCCTTGTGAATAATTACCTATCACTTATACTTAACAGTTAGCAGTCATAAGCAATGATTAACAGAAAAAAAAGGAAAAGTTCATTTCAGAAGGCAGTTCCTAGAAGACCAAACCAATAAAGCAAGCTTCAGGGAACACTAACATTTGCACGGAGAATTCCATCAGCCAATTTGTTCCTTTAAACGTGGAGACATTTGTAAAGCTGTAATGCTTTTCCCTTGCGGAAAGCAGCCCTCTACTACCAGTACCTTTTGGGATTGTTCTATTCTCTATTCATCTACCATAAACCTGAAGTCCAACAGTCACTGCAGTCTCCTAATGATTTCAGAAGCACTGGTTCACTCTTTCTGTGGAAAAGTCTCATGGAGATTTCTTTAAAAATATTTAGCATTTTATGGGTATATCAAACTGAGAGACCATGAACACTGGACACAAATATCTTCTTCGGAGCAGAATTGTACTACTGGACAGACACATGTGGCTTCCCTAATTTCAAAACACCAGACCCTCTGGAAATACATAAAACTAGAGCTGTTTGATTTTGCAGGCTTCATAAACTGCATCTAATGACATTTCCAATATCTAAACCATGAAAGATGAACAAACAGCCAGCACAATGTGAATATTCAAAAAGCTTCCAAGACAACACAAGTCTAAGTTTTGGATTTTTTATTTCAAAAAAGTAGCCATTACTGGTCTTGAAAACTAGAAGTAAATAAAAGACTGGATCTAGACAAGAAGAGAGATGGAAAAGCAATGCAGACACCTCTGCACGATCCACTTGGGTTCAGAAGGCTGTAACTGTATTCATGCAGAGATATGCCCAACTCATAAGCATTCCAATGCACAAAAATTTGATCAATTTTCAAGTTTGCTTACGTAAGCCTTATTTACCATTTCAGATTAGCTACAACTTTGAAAATGACTAAGTGGCAAAATGGTTGAAATTATCTGGAACAGATAAAATTACCACAAGCAAATTCATCCTTCGACTTATTTTTTAAAACTGACAACTGCCTTTTTAACTGTATATTTTCATACATTTTATGTTTGTAAAGACCTTTTCTCTTGACTTTGGAAGTTTTGCTGTCAACTCATGAATCACTGGGACACAAGGGGGAATGTTTAGTGACTTGTTCCTCATAGTAATTGCTCTACATTTGTAGCAGAAATAAAGTTTGTTCAGAAAGAGATGTACAATATTACACTTCATTCTACTTAACAAGAAGAAAAAATGTAACTTCTTTTTACAAAACAGACGGTTGATGATACTGATATGCTGTAGTAAAGACATTATAACACACTGTATCATTTCAAAATAGAAAGATCTTGGGAAAACTCATTTAAATAGATAAACTATTTTTTCATACTTAGTGCCAAGTATTTATGTAATCATATTTTAAGTAAATATGCCAGAATTTTTGTGGGGTGTTTAATTAGAAGATCAATTTCCATTAGCCAGAAAACCTAAAAAAAAAAATCGTACTGCAAAGCACATTAATCTGATTCTTTCTAATGATTATGCTTCAGTCTTCACATAGACCCAGACAAATACACAGATGGGCAAAATTGTGAAATAGTTTAAAACAATGGAAAAACTCCACCTGCTGTTAAAAGAGCTAGAATTTCAAACTCAGTCTAACCTTAAATAATGAATAGTATGGGCAAATCTCTGCTTTATTAAGTGAAATGCTGAAGAGCTTTCATGGCTACTGAGAATTACAGAGACATGGTCCATTGCTGAACATGTTCAGCATTTGTTTTTCTGAGAAACATACAATTTTGTCTTAGCTACACAAAATACATATTCAACATCTTATTTTTCCCATCTGTGATGACACCTAAATTCTGTTGTACTTTTCTCTGAACTGCCTTCTGTGATCTCAGTAACCAGAAATTTCTAGATAAGCAACACTCATTTCTCAAAACAGATATTATGTCTTATTATCCCACAGGCATATCTATGATGCAAACTGTATGCTCATTTATGGTCAGTTTGTGTACATGAAATAATCTTGACTGTGAGAATAAAGAGAAAACTGTGGTTCAGATATGTCACAAGAAAGAAGATGGCTCAGTTATTTTTGTTCTCTTCTTATGAGTTAGGTTAATACCCGTATCACTTTTTATATAAAATTTTAAGTGCTATCACATATGGTTTATAACGATGCTTAAATATAGGTGTTGGGGCCCTGGCTATATTAAACAACTATGAGAAAATAAGATAACATGTCCTTCAAGGTCTCAAAGGAGGAACTAGCGAAGGTCAAAAACATTAAACAAGCAAGACGTGGCAGAAGTTATGGTGTTTAAGCAGGAAGTGTATCCGGGAGGAAGATTTTATGGAAGCCAATTAGAAGATGAGCTTAAGCGTGGACTTAGCTTAACAGCCAATAGAAAGTGTTAGTGTAGCGCGTGGACAGCGTGTGTGTTGCTTTAAGAGGGTATAGATCGGGCTTGTAGCGTAATAAAGTTGGACTGAATCTTCACCATATTGGTGTGAACATATTCTTTCCCGTCTTGCCACAAACATGGACCGCGGCATATAGGTACGGGTTTTTATTAGTACATCTTTTTGTTTGCTCTAAAATTATGACAGACCATAAAAAGATAACTGTACTCTGCCTAAAATAAGAAAATCCTTTGTTCTTAAAATTACGATGCATTTAACATCTCTAATCATTATGTAATAAATACTATGCTGTAGATTCTTCACTCACCTTATCTAAAACTGATACAAATTCACATATGTAGGACAAGATCCTCAGCCCTTTTTGAACTCTTCAACCCGCTGTACAGACCAGGGAGGATTCTCATGGGGAAGACGACATGGTAGGGAAGGGTTATCAGAGGCAAGATCACAAGGTATAATACTGAGCTTGTAATAACTGTTAAACTCCAGGGAGGTATTTGTGTAACCAAGAGTCAGATACTATGCTTATATATCATATGAAAAATTCCACATCAAGTCTGGAAAAATCACATAATGAGTGGTTTCTTACCGCTCAGTTATGAAGAACTAGCTTGACTCTTCTGCAGGTACTAGACCTTGATTAAGCCTTCTTTCATCATGACTCTCATGGTAAGCTGCCCCAAAGAAGTGAAAAAAAATAAAAGCCAAACCAAGTTTTAGGAAAGAAAGAGAATTAAATAGAGAACTTTTAGATGAAATTATATAAATCCATTCACTAATGCCTTGAATATTGCCCTGAATACTGATTATACCTGGAATTTAACATCCCTAGTCCTTTTACACTGAAAAGAGTATTGTGGAATTGGAAAAGGACTGGAACTTTGTGGTGGGTTGACCTTGTCAGGCTGCCAGACACCCACCTAGCTGCTGTCTTACTCCCCCTCCTCAAACAGGACAAAGGAAGAATGTATGATTAAAATGTTTGTGGGTCAAGATGAAGACAGGGAGATCACTTACAAGTTACTGTTGTCAGGAAAGGAAGAATTGACTTGGGGAAAATAATTTAATGCTAGTTAAAATAGATATGGAGAGTGAGAAGCCAAGACAAATTAAAGCACCACCTTCCTCACAACCACAACTTTTTTCCACAACTCAACTTCACTCCTTAATTCCCAGGTCTTCAACATCCTCCACCCATTTCCAAGAGGTGCAAGGGGGATGGGGAATGCAGGGTTATTGTGAATACATAACAGTCCCTCTCTGCCTCTCCTTCCTTCTCACATTTTTCCCCGGCTCCAGTGTGGGTCTTCTCCATGGGCTGCAGTTCCTCTCCATGGGCCCCAGTACTTGTCAGGAGAATCTGCTCCAGTGTGGGCTCTCCAGGACCAGAATTCCTGCCAGGAGAAGCAGCTCCAGCATCAGCTCTCCAGAGGCCACAGTTCCTGTCAGAAGAACATGCTACAGCATGGGTGTAATTCCTGTCAGGATCACTTGCTACAGTGTGGGTTCTCCAGGGCCACAGTTCCTGTCAGGGGAACCAGCCCCAGCATGGGCTCTCCATGTGCCACAGCTCCTCTTGGAAAACTCTGCTCCAGTGTGGGCTCTCCAGGACCAGAATTCCTGCCAGGAGAAGCAGCTCCAGCATCAGCTCTCCAGAGGCCACAGTTCCTGTCACGAAAAATCTGCTCTGGTGCGCACTGTCCAGGGCCACAGTTTCTGTCAGAAGAACCTGCTACAGTATATGCTCTTTGGGGCCAGAATTGCTGTCAGGAGAACCAGCTCCAGCATGGGCTGTCCATGGCCACAATTTCTATCAGGAAAATATGCTACAGTATGGGCTCTCCACAGGCTGCAGTTCCTGTCAGGAGAATCGGGTCCAGCATGGGTTCTCCATGGCCACAGTTCCTGTCAGGAAAACATGCCCCAGCACGGGCTTGCCAGTCTCTAGTTCCTTCAGGGCATATCCAGCAGCTACGTGATGGGGTCCTCCATGAACCACAGTGTGGATATCTGCTATGGCGTTTTCCTCTCCACAGGCTGTAGGGGAGCCTCTGATCTGTCTCCTGGGGCACCTCGTTCCCCTCCTCCTTTCCCTAACCCTGGTGTTCGCAGGGCTGTTTCTCACACTCTTCCCCCTCACTCCTCGCTGCCTCTGCAGCGTTTTGCCCTTTGTTCGCTATTTTCAGAGGCACCACCAACTTCACTGATGGGCCCAGCCTGCAGCGAGTCCGCTGAGGAGCTGTTTGGAACCGGCTGGAACCGGCTATGTCCGGCATGGGGCAGCCCCTGGCCTCCTCCCGCAGCCACCCTGCTGCCAGCATCTTGCCACAGACACCCAAAATGACCTTTCAGCCAGCCCTCATTAAAGGCATGGCGGCTTCCATGCAAAGAGTTACGAATTAGGCCAAGCCTTCAGCCTGGGGAGGAGACAGGGGAGCAGGGCATGGGGAACATGCGCAGGCCCTGGTTACCCCTTGAGTCTTCTGGTACAAGAGCTCAGGGAGAACAAACCCAGCTGGGGGAACCAGCTTCAAACTGACATTAGGAGCTCTTTCTTCATGCATAACCAGGAAAACACGAAGTGGAAAATTGTTTTGGGTACTGACATCAGGAAAGAGTTTGCGGGGGAGTACCATATCAGTTTTTCCTGTCCTTGCTGCGGTTTGACCCAGCAGCCCCTGCAGACAGGATCACGGGCTTGGGAAGACACTTGGTCTGAACCAGAGCAACCATTCTTAATGACTAGCAGATTTCACCATCTAATAAACATAAAGATGCTCCCAGGTGTGCCAAAAGCCAGTGAAGCTAGGGTTCTCACAGGATTTGCACAACTTGGTTCACGTTTCAATCATCTATTAACTCAGCTGTTTTCCTCCATTTAATAGAAGGCAGAAAAACTATAGAAATCAGTCATATAGTTTCCATGCATGCAAAGCTGATTTCAAAGACCTAGCTAACATGTTTTATTGCAACTCTCCAGAATGTAAAATCTCTTCAGGGTTTTTTAGAAATTAAAAAGTAATACATTTCAGTTCATAAATTTGGCAATATTCTCAATATTTCCTGTTAAATTCTCTAAACTACATGAATTCTGTCAATGAGTCTTTAAACAGGATATTCACGCATGAGCTGAACTTTAAGTTCACTAAAATTCAGGGCTGTACTACAGCTGAACACATGCTTGCGTGGTCTTCCAGGACATGGGTGATTTTCTGAATCATTTGAGTTATTTGGGTTAATAAATAATCACTTTCACTGTTCATTCTGTTCCTATATAAATGTTTATGCATTTGGCATAAAATAACTGATACACGTGTCTTTATGGTTCTCTCCCACAAAGAAAAAGATTATCATGCTTAGTTGGAGGCAAACCACAACTATGTGGAAGACAGACATATGGCCTTTCCTTGACTTTTGGACGTACGGTCTCATTAAAAGGAAGAAAAAAAAAAAAAAAAGGAAGACCTGACTCCTTCCTTAGGAAATCACTGACGTCTTAGAATTATAACATAATATTGTATTTATAAGAAGGCTCCTTTGCCAAAGCTTTTCTTTGTTAAAGCATCTTGCTTATTGTGTTGCTGTAACACACAACTGTTTTGGGAGTGATGTATTTTGGCAACAAAGAGCTGAATATCAATATTCGTTGATAACAGGAGGAGCAACACAGTCAGGGATTCTCTTCTCTATACAGGCTATACTGTGGAGCACCTGCTCAGGTATGATAAGCACTCACTGAAAAAGGAAAATTACTTTTTTCAGACCTGATCCCTATGTATGTAGGGCGTGAAAATTTTCAGAATAAGTTAACGAAAGAGTACAAGAGTATGCTATGAATGTTCCAGGTCCATTGCAACAGAAGACATACCCATGGAAATATGAGATTAAAACACACATGTACATAGCTCGTTACATGTATTTTGGGTGTTGTATCTGTAGAATTTGCAAGGGCACAAAAGCTTATATACATTTCAAATACATCCAGCTATGATTACAACAATTCAGAAAGAATTTGAGAATTAAGGCATGTCAAAATCAAAGCCTAAAAAAGAAAATATTAAAGCAACTACATGTACTACTCTAAAACAGAGCCAAGACAACTCAGAGAAACTTTTCTAAGTAGGACAGCAGCTGATTGTTTCATTTCGTTACAGGTTTTATAGCAACAACTTGTAATTAATTGTTTAAGGTGACTATTAAGTAGATCACTATACAGAAAAAAAAAAAAAAAAGAAAGAAAAAAAACCTGCAGGTAAATAGACACAGCCGATTTCAGCAAAAACTAGGAACTGGGACAACTAAGTTTATCTGTAAGTGGTTGAACTCTTAATAGTATATTCTTTACATTGTTTTCTGCCTAGTCCAAATATTCCTATATTTTTCTTGAATATGAGGCTGTAACTTTAAAAAAACCTCTCTTGCAGTCTACATGACAATGATAGTCAGATTGGTCTTGTTCCTGCAAGCAAACAAAAATTCTTTACATTTAAAATGTGAGGGTCTAAGCTTTATTGGACCTGATTACTATGAAATCATAGATACACAGCTAGCAAATAACTACTTATGAAGGTGATGCCAATGCCAAAGACTTTTTGAGTCAGCATCTTAACAACTAAAGCTCTGATCGCTTGCCAGCAAGTTCTTGTTTTCCCTAATTTTCAAAGAGGCTAATAAATCTGTGAAGATTCATTATGGGGAATGGTTGGGTTTTGTAATCATACTAAGAGCATCCATGGAAGGAGTGCTAGAACAATATTAATACACATACATAACATACATAACAAGCTAGAACAATCTCTTTCTTTTACCTCCTCTGAAAAATGCCAGAAGTCTCACATTGCATATGACTATACAAAATCACTAATTTTTCACTGCCTTCTACCATAATTTCTTCCTATCATAATTTTGTCCTGGATTTAGCTGTGGCTTGTCTTAGGCTTTTCTCTGTAACCCTGTTCACATCTCAGGGCTGGCTTGTGTTTAGAGAAGCCTGCTTCCATCCTCACATAGATTCAGAGTTTGTGAAGTAATCATTTTTGTGCATATCTAGGATTCCATGCTAGCATCAAAGAAATGATCAACGGATGACAAATATTTCTAATATACTCTCTCAGGAAGCAGAATCAGACATAATGATTACCATGCTTCATAAAGGTGGCCTGGAGTCCATATTCAAACATTATGATCTCATTGTGATGTTGTCTGATGAAGCACAGTATCACATCCTGGAAAATGTAAGTTATGGTATCTTGAAGACAAAATTGAAATTGGAGTGGCATTTCCTCCAGATGTTTCCTTTCAACAGTTCTCTTCCAACAACTGTTTTGGTTTGTTGGTTTTGGTTGTTTTTTTTTTCCCCCCAAGAAATAAGGGGGTCTTACGAGTTTGTTTCCTATCTGAAACATAGCTGTTGTCACTGCTGAAAGATCATGCTCTGCACACAGCTAAAACCTTCATAATTTGGGGGCTGTTTTCATAGTGCTCACTTTTCCTATGGAGCCAAAGGCTTTCAGACTCATCATCATTTGACCCACAGATTCTAAACTATTAATTGTTCAACTTTCATCAATCATTTACCACGCCTATTTTTTGTTAAATTATTAAAAAAAAAAATTAAAAAGGAAAGAGAGAGCAAAGAACACGCCCACTCCTCTCAAAATATTCAGTCATTCAGGTACCCTTGAATGGACACCTGTGGAAAATAGCAACTATTAAGGCAGTCCTGTGTAACATAATGGTCTCATTATATTGACATACACACATACTCAAAGACTGATACAAATTGAAACCATTGTACATCCAAGTGATTTTGGTCTAGTGATGGTAAATGCTGTATAAATTCATACGTGAGTACAGAACTGATGCTTCTTGTCAGCGAAACTAATATCTACTTTGGTCTACTTTGGTTAAATAACCAAAGCTTGTGCTTTGTGCTTGTCCTCTGGCTTATCTTGCCTAGCAGAAGCAACAGACCAATGTTTAACTTAAAGTTGATTTGCAGCTAAGAAATAAATCTAGGCACAGTTCTTATGGATTCTGTTCCATTCCCATTGCACCCAATCTCTTCAGCAGACATGTGGAACCCATGGAAGAATAGAAATACAAAAAAACTAGAAACTCATATCAAGAGATGGTCAGGAATTTTTCTGTAGAGAGATTAATACATTGAAATGGAAATTAATTGCAGGAAAGGCTCAATTTAAAGAAATTATTGGTTTTGAAAAAAAATAATATTTTATGTTGAAATTCTCTAAACATACATATTTGCTTTTTATGTCAAAATAACTGTATTCAAACCTAAAATATTTGTTTCAAAAGGTGAAAATAATGAAAAATGCTACAGCTGTGGTGATCCAGACTTTTGCAATGGAAAACACAGAGATGGCACATGAATACACTCTGTCTTTGAATTTGAGATTGGGAAGTTTCAAAAGCTTGGCAATTCCTTTGGGATGGCAAAAGAGGTTACTGCCCAGCTCCACTCAAAACTAATTATTTATGGTTGGAACTGGTCTCACAACTCAAAAGTCTTAGAAAAAATTCTAAGGAAGAAAAAGGATATGCAATGCATTTATCACACATACACATATAGTGATTAATTTTCAGTCTTACCTGCCTGTAAATCAGAATGCAGTCATTAGTTACGCTGTTGTTAACTATAATGAGCTATTGTTTACTGCTCATAGTCAGGATGCCATGGTCATTGTTTGTATGACACCATTATAAGCTTAAATATCAGAAAGCTCTTTTGGAAAGCCTGCCTCTACTTCATCAACACAAGTGTTCAAGGGAAGGAAAAACTTCTTTAAAGTATATCCTAAAAAGACATCACGTGAGCGTGAAGACATTATTTGTCAATTAAATGAAAACCTTCTTCATCTTTAGCTGTTTCTAAATGAAATTCAGAGAACATAAGCAAAATGCTAAAAATTAAGACTATTGCTAATATTAGCTGCTTTTTGGTGCCTCAGACATCTGTGCTTAATTATACTTGTCAGTGGACAATATATCCTCTTTGTGCAAGCTCACATATATCTTACAGCAGAGAGAAGATGAAGTTTCTTGAGGCGAATCTTAGGCATAAGTGTAACAGTATAGTTGCCTTCTATAATTTCTCAGATGGCAGCATATGAATAATAGACTTTTTGACCCACTGCCATTGTTGGGGGCAGGGGGGAATCTTACAGAAAAAACAAGGCATAGTTGTGGTCTGACCAAAACCCTAGATTTTCCATGCTTCAATGAATTACAGAGGTTTAGAAAATTTCAATTTGAAATACCAATATTTAAGTTCTTAGATGATTTCAAAATTAAACTTTCAACTCTTTTCAATTAGGAACAGGAAATCAACCGCTGTTCATTTTTATTTCTAATTGAGAGTAGATTTGGAGACAGTCTTCCATAAGCCGTGGTAGGCTTATGTGACACAAAGGAGAACAAGGACAGACCCAGCTGGAAGCAGGCATATGCATGAAGATTTTTAGGAACGTGTGCTTTCCCTTGTGTTTGCAACACAGTGAAAGCACTCATGTGATCAGTTACCCAATGTCGGCTCATACACAGGACTTAATTTAACACAAATGCCTCCACGTTAGGGAATCAAAGAAGGAATAGTACAGGTTATGCAGAAGAAAGCTAATGACAGACATTCAGAATGAATATGTTCTTCCTACAGTGATTTTCTTTCCCTTCTTCTCACCAGCAGTGGGATGTATTACAGGTAAGCAATGTTGACAGAGTGATTAAAGACCCAAAGCATTGCTTTTCCCAAATTGAACAGCTATGGGGAAGGCAAGTTTTTTGTTTGGTTTTTTTTTTTCCCCTGCAACTTCCTTTCATACCCTTTCCAAATGCAACAAACTAACACATGAAAATCTCGGCATAATTGCATTTGAAACACTAAATCTGGAAGGACTGTATACGATTCTATATAGAACTGTATGGTCACCTTGTTCACGTGATGTTGTATGTTGACATTTATGGCACCAGCAAATCAGGTTTGCTCTAATATAGCTCTTTTTAAGCTGGTCCCCTCAGGACATAGGCAGAAGAGTATTTGGACGAAAATCCCTAAACTCTGTTGGGAGATCAATGCTGGGGAAATGGGTTTCTGCCTCCATTTGAAGGCTATAACTTTCCAGACTCTTGCCACTTCTTCTAGAAAGTTAAGGCTGTTCCCTAAGAAAGCTCCTAAAGCTGCAGCACCAGCTTGAACCACCCTACTAAAACAACCAATACAACTGGCCAGCCACACAACCTATGCACCACAAATCCAATCTAGGTTTGGGGGTTTTGTTGGGTTATTTTAAACCCAGATCACTTCTCTGATCTGGTTCACTGCTCAGACACAGAGCAGCATCAGCCTAACAGAGGCAGCAGTATGATTCAAGAATGAGCAGCAAGAGATGAGGACAGTCGGATGAAGTGCACACATCTGCTATAAAAAATACTTGCCAAACCGTGGACGAATATACTTTCTCACTTAACAAACCATCCGAATAGCTTAACAAACCATCCGCATAGCTTCTCTGAAATTGCCTTAGATTGTGAACCAGTGTCAAGCAGAAGAGGAAGTCATTGTGATATTTTGCTTCTAGTGTTATGAACTCACAGAGGACTACAGGAGATGTGCTGTCCAGATTGCATGGTGTCAAGCCGTTTTGGCAGGAATTTCTTTTTATTATTTCAGGATAACTTTACATATAAAAATATATTTTTCCTTTGTAAATACAGGTACTTGGCTTCCAGTGTCAGTTCACCTTTTTCTGCAAGTTCTCCTAATCCCTAATAAAACTCATGTTCTCTTGCTATTACACCATTTTGACAGTTTTGCGTTGATTTTGCTCTCTGCCTGGTCCTGTACCTGATTGGTACTGAAAACCTGTCCTGGTTTCA
>VZTL01016902.1:0-10136 GCA_013400535.1 Scopus umbretta
CTTATCGCTATCATGTACATCGCCTCTTCCACCCCCACAAACAATCTGCCCAAACATAACTACATGAAAAGCATTTCAGAAATCACAATTCACTAATCCTTATCAGAGCCCTTCTCAAGCCTAACAAACAAAATCACATGCACAAGTTCCCTTCTGTATCGAGTGTTTTCAGACTGCTGGCTAGGATCATCCTTGCAATTGTAGTTTCCAGCATCCAAAACAAGAAGTAGGAACCCTCTCGAAGTGAGCTCGCATTTTATGCTTTCTTTAGCTTATGCAGTTCTCCTTTCTTCCTGACATCAGATGCTTGGTCCGTGTCTTCCTACACTGTGCGGATCTGAGGGATGGGCACTCACCTCTCCTGCTCTGTGACTCAGGAGACCTGCGTTCTGGTCCTGCTGTTCTGATGTTGTGACAGACCTGGGGCAATTAATTTAATATCTAGGTGTCCTTCACCAATAAAAAGGAAGTAACACACCTCAACTTAGAAAGATCCAAAGAGGTTATACTTTAAAGATGCTATGGGGGTGTCAGATGCTCAAAGTATAATACCAAAACACCTTCTGGGTCCGAGCAATACTGAGGTGGTAGATGGAGGAAAACAAGAGGGAAAGAGCTGGCTGGGGTTCAAGCTGTCCTCTACGGGGCTTCTTCCTAGATCAGAAAACTATGTTTAAATGAAAAATCAATGGTTGCTTTTTCCTCTGCCTCTTGGATTTGCTGCTGCTGGTGCCTGTCACTGCTGCTGCTCCTGGCATTGCCTGTCAGTGGCTGAATGGAGCCAACTCTCACTCGGGACGCCATTGTCCCAGGAGGGCAAACAAGTGTTCGTCTCTGTGTTCCTGCTACAGGGCCTTGGAAAAGCCTAGACAAGTTTATCTGCTAGCTGTAAAGGTTGGAATAAATCACTTCAGAAATGTAAGTATTGGAAAATGGATGAGTGGTCTCTCCATATGTTAACGGCAAAGAAAAGCCTCTGAGCAGTGTGTAATAGCTTTTTCAAGCTTCCACCCCAAAGTAGTGCAAACCTGGGAAGTGGAATAGCTTAACTTTTAGGCTTTGTAATCTTTCAATAACTATTGATATATTAAAAAGGAAGAGCTGGAGCACAAAAAACCCAAGTCAAAGATAATCTTCATTGTTTGAACTTTCCTACTCATAATTTAAACCAGCTGCAGGAGGGACAGGGAAGTTCTGTTTTGGATATTCCTCACACTTACAACATCAAGGAGGCACTGTCAGAAAAACCATCACAAGAGCATTTTACACTGAAACTTCTACCTTGGGTAATGACAGGAGCAAGTGGTTAGAGCTGTATGCTATTTATTGTACTACAAAGATAAAAACAGGCCTTGATCTCTCCACCTCTCTGAGGGAGCTGTTCATAAAGCTCAAAGGTAACCTGGGACCAGTAGAGTTTGAAAATATTTTTCAGAAGAATAATAACAAACCCCTCATCAGCCCACATTCATTTGTCTACAGCCAAAGGGTTTTGAATACAGCATCTTCCTTAAGGGAATGAGAGAATTAAAGAGCAGCCCAGAAATGTCAGCAAGTTGGTGAGAGACAAGAATGAGAAGCTGAAACAGGAATAGAGCAGGCCTGAGCAAGTAGAAATAGAGAAGAAAGTTTAATAAATAAAAGAAAAAGCGCTTTACTTGATCTGTCCATTCTCAGTGTAGGTGGTCCTATAAAACCCAACCAGGGAACCATTCAGCCAGCCTTGAAACTTCAGGGTGAGTATATAGGGATCTCTTTCATCAGTGACAGAGAGCTCTGCTTCTGCCTTCATCACTATGTACTCTTGCGGCTTGTACCCAAAGCAGTCCTTCAGAGCAATCTGCTGTCCTGAGGATTTCCGGAGTGTGGGCATTTCTGTAATCTTGGTCTCTCGCAGGTGGAGCCACAGGTAGCTGGTAGATTTTTCCAAAGCAATAAAAATACTGACAGTCCCAGTGTAAATGTCTGTCTCCATTTCAGGCTTCATTTCCAGATCATAGTGGACAGGCTTGACATAAGTGGGTAGCCTAAAATGTCTCCAGTCTCCAGTCTCATCATTTTTAGGAGGACAGGGACCCAAGTCCACTGGGGAAGGAGGGTTTGTTGGCTGATCTGTTCCCTCTGAAGGCTGCTGAGATCTGCTCAATCCCACACCAAGCCCCACAGCAAGACCTACAATGACCACGACGCCACAGATGACAGCCACATGCTTTGTCTTCATGCAATACCTCTTGGACTTCTCATCCTCAAAATCCATGCCCTCCATCTCTGCTCCCGGGTCTGTTCTCAGAGCAAAACATTAACCATAAAAAAAGCTTATTAGTCACTTCAGCACTTGCATTTAGTAAACTCAGCAGACTTGGTTTGTATTTTAATTGTGTAGCTATAGCTGTTCTCTGCCCGTCTCCCCCACCTCGCTTTCCACGAGACACTCAATTAATTAAAGACAACACACATTTGGAGGAAATATGAATGATCAAAAGGAGCGCAGCTGGGCTGGGAGACGGAGGGAACTGACACAGAAGAACATTGTTCCTGCCGTGCTCCCCTTATAAGCAGTGCAACCCCACCCCCAGCCCCTCCTGCTCTGGCCTGAGTTAAATATAAAACAGTGCTATGTTAATCAGCAGTTAGGAGATGATCAGATGCCAAAGCTCTGTCAGCAGCTTTCAGAAAGTGTTTGCAGATAGAGGTGTAACTGCTCCAAACCCTCAACCTTTGCCACTACCTCTTACTTTTTTTCCCCTCCTGTGTCTTGTTTGGGTTTTTGAGGTTTGGGTTTTTTTTTACTTTTTCCTCCTACTAGCAAAGATTTCCTTGAGCTTCCACCCTACAGTTTGTGAAACAACATCTCCAAAGTCTCAAAAATTCAGCAAAAATCACATACATCTTTCAAGGCCTTTTCAACTGTTTCCCCTCTTTTCTAGGCTCATTTACCTTTGCCGAGTAATTCAAGGCAGTCACAGGCAGAAGAATGCACAGTGGAACAATAAATTTTGGTTACTGACTTCAAGCTTTAAAACATGTCTAAATTCTCTCCCCCTCTCACAGGGCCAATTTTCCAGGAGATCGCTGAAAACCATGCATGCAAGTTGGTAGCCTGGGTTAGTATTGCCTTGTTGGCCAGCCCAACTACAGTGCTGCTTGTGAACCCTTGCTGTAAGGGACACTTCTAAATATGCCGTTATATGATTTATGTACTAAAGATCTAATTTAGCATTTACTGCATGTCATCATGATGTGGCACTTCATCGAAACAAATTAATTGAATAGAGCCTCATTCTGCTTGGGAGATCTTATTGTAAGTAAGGCTTTGCTAAGCCTGCAAGCAAGATGTTGCTGATGCAGTATGAAACTGAGTACAACAGTAGTCTTGACCTTTTTTGATGCTGAACTAAAGGAAAACAGTGTCGAATAGAAACCTCAGTCCCTGTATCTTTTAACCCTTTTTGTCTACTTACGGAGCCCACTTGAGTATTTTTTTAACCAGGCACATCAGTTTGGCTTCATGGATCCTGTTTTAGTTTATTAGGAGACAGATTAACATCACTCTTCACATCAGTTACAGCTCTCTGCTACTTGGCCTCTTTTGTTTTTTTGAGATGGATGAAGTTTCACCTGGATGGGTTGACTTAGGCCCTAGAATCAGTCAACACATGCTCTAGGTGAGATGCACTGAATCAGGGAAGGAGCTTTTCCAGGGTAGAATTCATCCATTCTGTTTAGAAATGGATCTGCTCACAAGCTTTGTAAGTCTCCCTTTGAAATATCACCAGCCACCACGGGGAACTTTAGCCACCCAATCCGCATCAGCACTCTTACAGCACACTACTGTTTATATAGCATCTTGTTTTAAAGGCAAGGTTTTCCAACAGGAACTGAGAAAAGTTCTTTTTTGCAGAGCATCAAGTTAACTCCTACTCAGATATTTTCAAAAGTGAAATAACAATGCAAAAAAAAAAACCAAGTAGAAAGCTAAAAATCTGTTTTACATTATGTCTGTTTTTATTGTTTCCCATTTCTTTGCTGTGATCAAAACTAGATATGACATGGGAAACCAGTGCCCTTTAATAGATTGGGTAAGAACTTAACTTCTAGCAACAGAGCCAGCATTGAAGATGATGGTCTTAACATTTAAAACCATTTTAGCTTTTCTTTTGTTCAGATTGGACAGGACAAGAAAAAAGAGCAAGAATGGATTTTAAATAAGACATCTTAAGGCAGGGCAGACCAAAGATGATGAGATAGTAAATGTGTCTTGATTTCAGGCATGCTTTTTACATCACTACCATTTTCATTCTCCTTAGCCATGAGGTTTTCTGTTACATATTTAATCTGAAGATGAAAAATGTTGTTTGAGTTTATAGACAGCAGAGCACGTTATTTACTGTAATTATGAAGAGACTTGCAGATTCCTTCAAGGGTGAAAATTACGTCCTTCAGGAAGAGCTAGAAAATATATGTGGATGAGCTGGTCCTAAACAGCAAAAATATATGTATTTCTTATCCTAAGCCTTAAAAACAACACTAGCAGTAAAAACCACAACAAGCTAATGAAGAGTGACAAATGAATTAGCTCAACAAGTAACAGAGATTATTAGTGTCCTTCTGTCACTCAAGAGCAGTAATGCAGTTATATGCAAGCTCTAGCATTGATCTTCTCTTTATAAAAATGAGGTTCAAGCTTTGTTGCAGCCAAAGATAGGTATAATATATTTCTGCTAGTTGTAGTCATGAGCAGACTTATCCTTCCCATATCAGGAATATGAATTGTTCCTAGCTGACACCACTAGTGTCAGCTAGTGTCAGCTAGCAGTGCTAAGAAGCTGCCTAGCTGCCAAGAAACTACAGACCAATGACACAATATACATTTGCAAGGTTAAGACAGGACTCAAACTATTAATTCCTCCACACAGGAGCAATAAAGGTGGGCAAAGCTCCCAAAGGCAATGCCAGTGCTCTCCCTGCTTGGCTGTCTCCAAGGGGGAGACAGAAAGGGGCAGGGGCAGGATCTGCCTGCCCAGAGAGGAGAGCACCATGTCCTTCATCAACAAGGTATAGACACTTTGTCTACCTTCTCCCCACAGGCATAAGATGATGAATTCCCATATGGAAAGTGGAAGAAAGCTCAACCCAAACTGTTCCAGCATCAACCACAAGGATGACTGCAGGCAAGCATTGGCCAAGCTTGGAGGCATTTAAATTGCTTTAGTTTAATTTCTAGAACACTGAAAATAGATCAAAATGATCTCATCAGTCACCTGGATAATACTAACACCTGTTATAATTTGTTTGGTGTTGATTTTTAATTGAAGCAATTTCACCTTAAGTTAGGATTTAGTTCTTAGTCTGCACCAGCATTACCACACTAGCTTAACCCTGCCCCTTTGGCTACCTAAAATGGAGGGGGTTATGAAGTCACCCTGCTCTGTCATGACATTGCTGGTGGGGACATGTACGTGCCTGTAGGAGCAGTATCCAGATATCTTTTCAGACAACTACCAGGCATATAAATGAATCCTAATTTTTATCCCCAAAATGTCAGCCATTCATTTCCAGTATAATTTCCAATTTTAAGTTTGGAAAATGGAATAAAATTTCCCAAAGTGACAGCCAGGATCAGCAATAGCACATGCCTGCTGTAGGCATTCTGGGAGAAGTCACATAGTCCCAGGAAATCCTTAATTGAAGCTGACAATGAGAAAAGAGCTGCTCTGGAAAACATTAAAGACATGGGAATAAATGAAGTACATTAAAAAAAAAAAGGAAAAACCCTCCACTGCAACTCACAACAAATGAAACTCCTTCAAGTCAAGTCCATCCTTGGAATAACATGAAACAGTTATTGGGCCTATGCCAAGGAGGTCTTTGGCTCCCTATGTCCAGGAACATTAAGGCAATATGAGGGAAGCAGAGTCTAAGGACCTCTGCTTTTCTTCTGTTCTCTGAGCTGCCCCTGCTACGAGATTTAGGGATACCATAATAAATGGAGCCTCTCTGTCTCCATCAGGAGGAATTTGTCTCTCTTTTTAGCTTTAACTAACTCTTTTTAACTAACACTCCTTGTTAGATTTGTCATTGCAGAAAAAGAAGGCATGAAGCAATCTGCTGTAGTGACTGCTTTCTGGCAGAGCTGTACTTGTAGACTTCTCCCCTGAGTCCCTCTACCAAAAAAAGTTTAGGACATTAATTTGAGAAATGTGAAACTGGTGGTCGTGTTCCACCAGGTCAAAAATTAACTGTGTCTTAAATAATTCCTTAGTCCAGTGTTTTCCTGTGTCTATAATGACTGATTTTGTCTCCATCTTTGGCTTTGAACACCCTCTAGCAATCACTAATCCCCTAGAGTTCACAAGTCTTAGTAATTGCTGGCTTGCAGTGGTACTTTTTCCACTCACAATCTTTTCTATGACAGTTTTTAACCACAAAACAAGTCCTTTTGGGTTTGTGTTGTTTTGAAATGCAAATGTTTTGAACTGATTTGGGAAAGACAGTCAGGACTTCTTCAATCATAATTGTTTTCCCATTTAGATCTTTGAAACCTGGCCCCAGTGGGGGTCAGTACCCCACTGTGGGGCAGTGTTGGCTGCAGTGCCTCGGGAGGACTGTGTTATTTCCTGCTGCAGACTGACAAGCTTTGTGTATAACACAGCGGTTGAAATGCAGGGCAGTCCCACCACCTATTCTGGGTTCTGCTGTGTTCCCCCAGCAGGTCAGTGATGGATATTTTATTTATCACTAGGGTCCAGGCTGAAAGGAGTTACCTCAAAGCCTCTTCACAAGGAAGTATCATGAGTTACCTTTAGTAGAGACTTTATTTCCTTTCTTTCTTTTTTTCCTGTTTCAAATTCCTGGATATAGATTCTGTCCCTTGAAATGTGAATGTAATCTCTTGTATTATTTGTATAAACAAAGCAAGTCAAACTGTATTCATTTGTTTTGCTATATCATGTCATGGCATATCACTGCTACGCAGGGAGGTGGTGGAGTCACCATCCCTGGAAGTATTCAAAAAACCTGTAGATGTGGCACTTCAGGACCTGGTTTAGTAGGCGTGGTGGTGTTGGGCTGATTGTTGGACTAGATGATCTCAGATGTCTTTTCCAACCTTAACGATTCTATGATTCTATTCTATGTCATATCATATCATATCATATCATATCATATCATATCATATCATATCATATCATATCATATCATTTAATCTTCCCCTGCATTGCTACCAAGATGAGCTTGATTGAGTTTTTTCATTCTAATCATTAACCTCTAATACAAAACCATAATAATAATTGTCTGGATCCCTGTGAATACAGTTCCAACTTTCCAATTCTAATATGTTTTATTATTTTTACATTTTAGTACTCAATTTCTTGTCAACAATGATCAGTAAAATAGTTAGAGTTTATGGCTCTGCATTTTAAAGTCTAGCTTTCAATATGAAATTTCCTTTTTGTCTTCAAAAAAATGCCTGGGGAGATTTCTACTATATCAATAAAATACAATTTAACTTATAGGGACATTTTTCAAACTCACTTAACATACATCCTGTTTAACAACGTCCTAAGCAAAAGTGAGAAAAGCAACAAGCTTTTACAGTGTAACATCTAGGATATATTGGGACACCAGCAGGCCAACAGGAAAGCCAAATACCTCTGTTTAGAAATTCAGTGGGAAATTCCCTGATGAACTTCTGGAGGCATTTTATCCTTTTAGAATGAAAAACTAGCTTTTCACTCTCTTCACTTTTTTTTTTGTGAATGAGGGTGATACCTTAGAAGACCTCCTCTCTCCACTTGCAATTCATGGCACTACTTGTAGTCTATCTGATATGAGTTGCAGTTCCCTGAGGTGTCACCTCTGCCCTTGAGCAGTGCTGTGTCATTTGGTATGCAGGTATATTGATCCATTTGTACATCTAGAGAGCAGGCCATGAGAAAACAAGCATTTTGATGGAGGAGAGGTGTAAAATTTCCTTCCTACCTTGACTGGCCCCAGCCTGAAACTGTTAACCTTCAGGGCAGGCTTATTTGTACTGCTTTCTCCTTTAGAAGCAGGGGGAAGTTCAGAGGCCAAATAAATGAAAACAAAACATTAGTCAGCCCAGTAATGATGTCTGCTCAGCATGCAGTGATAGTACTAAATCCAAGTATGATACTAGCTTCATTGAGCAGGCAGTGGAGATTACTGTGGAAAACTGTGAAGGCATGTTTTCATGTCCAGTAAATTGTGGGTTTCTCATCTTACTGAAAAAGACATAGTGGAAATAAAAGAAGGCATTGAACTAACTGGCAAGACAAACAGAATGGAAGGATCAATAATCCTTTTAATCACTAAAAGAGATTAAGACACTGAATCTTGCTCTCTTACAACTGTGTGCACTGGAAGCAATTCTGTAACAGTCAATAGCAAAGTGCTTGAGAATCTGAAAAAAGAGCTATAGGGTATGATAATAGAGTAAAAATAACAGGTAGCTTAGATTAAGATAGTTTACCTATCCCATAATATAATAGCAAGGAAATCCACAGAGCTTTCAAAGGCAGTAAATCTGACACAGATTAGAAGAAAAGCTTCCATGTTAATCTCATACATATCTCACTCATAGTGACATTCACAGTGAGGGGCCATAGATGGTGTTTATGAAGCGTCTAATGCAAGGCACTGAGAAAAAGAACAGTGGACTGAGAAGACTTCTGATCTGTTCTGCTATATAAATTCATGCAGTCCTTTGCTGCTGAAAGTGTATCAGAAATCATGCCAAGTCACAGAAAAATAATTGGTTGCATGATTTCCAGCACTAGAAAAGTCTCATAAATGAAACCAAGGTAATGGAAGAGGAGACAACAGTTAAACATTTTTGCTCAGTTGGAGATATCATCTCAGGGGAATTGTCTGTCAACATGTATTTAGTCTAATTACAAGTCTGTTACCTGTTTCATTTTCTTGATCAGGGTGATGAAGCTGATAAAAGAGAAAAAAATTGCAGTGGTATAAACTGTTTCATTTACTATTATATAAAAAAAAATCCTTTTTTCCCCCTTTGTAAACAGGATTGTAGTTATATCAAGGCATTTGGAAATGAATCAAGAGATTGATGGATTGTTGTGGTTTAACCTGGCAGGCAGCTAAACACCACACAGCCATTCGCTCACTTGCCCCCAGGGCGATAGGGGAGAGATTGGAAAAAAGGTAAAACTCTGGGGTTGAGATAAAGATGGTTTAACAGGACAGAAAAGGAAGGGAAAATAATAATTATTATAAAAGAATATACAAAACAAGTGATACACAATGCAATTGTTCACCACCTGCTGACCAATGCCCAGCCTGTTCCTGAGCAGCAGCCGTGGCCTGCCCCAGCCAACCTCCCCAGTTTTTTGTTCAGCATGATGCCATATGGTACGGAATATCCCTTTGGCCAGTTGGGGTCAGCTGACCTTGCTGTGCTCCCTCCCAGCTTCTTGTGCAACTCCAGCCTCCTTGCTGGCCAGGCGGTATGAGAAGCTGAAAAGTCCTTGACTTAGTGTAAGCACTGCTCAGCAACAACTAAAACATCAGTGTCTTATCAAAATTATTCTCATCCTAAATCCAAAACACAGCACTATACCAGCTACTAGGAAGAAAATGAACTAAACTGAAACCAGGACAGGGATGAAAGAAAGTCCACAGTTATAAACCTATCTTCCTTCCCTTCCTCCCCTCCAGGTGAATCTATTTGCCTGCAAAATGTAAATAGAACAAGCTATGTCTCTGGGACTTCCACCACATTTACTTCATCTGTTTTGCCCTGGCTGGAATATCTCTCTCTTTCAAGGACTAGCTCTGTTTTCATGAGTCTTTACCTCCCCACAGCCAGTGCCAACAGCTGTTGCAGTGGTTAGGTAGAGCAGGAGATAGACAGAGATCAGTTGACTGATTCCCAGGCAAGTTCCTAAATCACTCACCACACACACGTTCACAAACAGGTGTGTGAGGGCTGGTGGGGTATATGCACTGGAGTACCAGTAGGCAAGTTTTCCTGAAAGGCAGTGTCACATTAGAGGAGGGCTCTGACATAAGTAATATTTATTTGATGTTATTTGGGAGTCATGTCCTTCAGAGCAACAACCAGCAAAATGTTTTCACACAGAAATATATATATA
>VZTL01016908.1:1820-12866 GCA_013400535.1 Scopus umbretta
CTTATGGTCTTGATTTGATTGGATCAATCTTTTTTTTGAACAGAGTATTTTAATGTCTGGTTACTAAGACATATTTTCCAGAACTCATATAATTATTGTAGTTATTTTCACAGTTCTTTTAAGTTCCTCAGTATCCTTTTTGAAGTCCAGGCATCAGAAAGAAGACACGGTATTTCATTCATAATTTTCCTAACACTGTATTCTGAAATACAATCAGTCTTATATTTGTTTTAAATATTATCCTGCTTATACATTCAAGGATCGTATTCACTCTCTTATATAAAGCATCACAGTAGGGGATAATCTTCATTTGATTACTTTCTATGACTTCTCAGTCCTTTTCAGTCACTGCTTTCCAGGACAGCATCTCCATTTTGTAATTATGACCTGCATTCATCCTTCACTGGTGAATAAGTTTGCATTTCTTTGTATTACAACATGTGGTGTTTGAAAGGATCCCTTTCACCGAGAAACTGAGTGACTGGTCCATCTCTGGCTATCATGTTGTCCCTAAAGACTTGATTAAGGGTGATGATCATCTCAAACTCATCCTTACCTGAAAAGCAATAGAATATCATCATGCTTGAGTCTTAATCTAGAGCCAACAATGAGCTGAAGGAATTAATTTCATTTAAATATTTCTACAATGACAGGTTGTCATTTCATATGTTTATGGCCATGTAGCATTCATCATTGCACCATTGAGGCTTGAACTTTGTCTGACCAAGTCTATTTCACAAGAGGTTAATAGTTCATTGAGAGCAAAGTCAAGCACGAGTACATATTGTTTATTGCTGCAAGTTGAGAGGAATCTTACTAAATGATATTAAAAGTTCCAAAGAGGTAGGAAGTTGGTAGTCTGAGGGATTCTTGAAAAAGATGAAGATTAGTAATTATTATTGAAGGGGAGAATAATAACATTTTAATCTAAACAGTACTTCTTCAGGGAAAGGAGAAGCACATATTCCAAATCGAGACTGTCTTCTGTGAAAACAAACTTAAAGATGTAGTATTTTTTTCAGAAGAAATCTTTCTTTAGTCCCATGATTTGATAGTCATTGATGTCTTGAAAGCTGGATAATCTAGAGAAACTGCTCGCAACTGAGGCAATGATGGGCAGATGTAAGCAGTTTTTGTTTTCTCTTATGAGTCTTTGTAACCTCTGTAACTGTGCTTCTGTATTTGAAGCTGTTGTAAATAAATTATTTTCTTTTACCTTTACTAGGCTTTTCTCAAGAGTGCTCTTAGAATAAGTGTCAAACAGGACATCCTATCCCTTTGTGTAAGGCTTTCTTTAAAACTGAATTACTGTACTACTTCTTCAGGGTATAGAATCTCTGAAATTTCCAGGGCATTCAAAGGATAATAAAATGTGTCTCTGCTAAACAGCATGGATTATTCTGGAATTTTCAATTTTGTCTATGTAGAAGATGCATCCCATTTTGCATGCTACAAGGCGGTAGAAATACTACCATTGAACACTAATGGTGATTGCAAAGTTTGCAGCACTATAATTCTAACAATCTTTGTGTCATCTGTAAATTTTATCAGTAGTAATCATAAATTTTATTCCAGATTATGAATAATATTATGGACTGCACATTGGTATAAACCAACCAAACATTTTCATAGATGATGACCGAATGTTGAGATCCAATAATTAATCATTTTTTAAAATTATTTCATTTTAACTTTTGTGTAAGTGTTGTATTTCTAGTAAGAAAGGTAGGGAGAGCTAGGACAAATACTTTACAGAATACTATTTTGTCAGCCTGATTTATGACTGCATCAAATAATTTTGCAAAGTGTATTTGATAAAACTTAGCCCTGTGTGTTAATGGCATTAATTGGATTAACATCTTCTATCAGCTTATATTGTGGAAATACATATTAACAACTTTTACTTTTCAGAAACTTTTTTTCACTCTTGGAATATCCACTTTAGCATATACTAACATAAAAATTAGCTTTTTTTCTTGCAACCACAAGAAGTATGTCTATTGTTAACATAAACTTTGTTTCAAAATAAGCTGCTTGCAGCATGGGGCAATTTGGGGAATTTTAAATGTAAGTTTGCAGTATCTTAAGACCTAGAGGTCTTGGGTTGCATATTGTGTTATGGAACTTTGAGGATCTCTGCCACAGGTGACTGAATTTGGGGAACTGGGGGTGAGGTGTAAGAACTAACTTTGCACAAGTCATTGTAATTAACTTTCACCTCCTGTTGGATACACATAACGATACTTGTTCTTCTTAAAAAAGATTGAGATCCTCATATGAGGTGTACTACAGAAAAAAGCATTTTTTAGTTCATTAATTCTTTGTATAGAATTCAAGTGGTAGGACACTTCAGCTCTTCAAACACAATATTGTGTTGGATATCTACAGCTAAGTATAATGTCTGTTTTACATAATGTCTTTTGGGTTTTAAATACCAAATCTCTTTTCTCTTACAGAGAAGTCGATCAGGATTCTGATGGCCACATCAGCTTCAAAGAGTTTGAATCTGCAATGAAGTACGGACAAGATGAAGTATCACCAGTGTACTTTGCCTAAAGAATATCCTCTGGCGAAAAGACAAAGTAAAAACTTCAGATCTCAAGATATTTAAAAATCAATGAAACTTCATTTGTTTCAGCCAGCATTTTAAGAACTTTGACTGTAAGTGTAGCTCTGAAGAACAGCCTTTGAAGCTTTACTGTTGACAAGTTGGGTGTATTAATTTACATGTGTATGTGTGTAGAATACTTAAAATATTTGAAATCTCAATTGATTCCCAATCACCCTAGTTAGGAACTGCAACTCTGTACTTTTTCTTTTTGACTTAACAGATGAAAAAGGAGCAACTCTGATTTCCAGTTACGGTGGAATGTATTTGTCTACTTTTTCAACGGACCTCTGTTGGCAGACCAGAATGTATCAGATAATTGAACTGATTAAATTTATGGCATATAATGCCTGTTTTATTTTGGTTTGGTTTGGTTTTTTAAATCAGTGGTATATTTGTCTTTCCTTTATTGTTTCACTTTCATATATTGTTCTTTTTTATATATTACACATTATTTTTAATTTAACATTTATTGGTTAATTAGCTACATGGCTTAATTCTGAACAATTAGCAAGAACTATGTATGTAAGGAAGTAAAGTAAGCATAAATACTTAGGTTTGTTTGGGTTTTTTTGAAAACAGTTTTTTTAAATTGAGATAATAATAAATCTTGCAAGTGTACATCATGGACCTCTGTCTTGCAAGCTGAAAATTCTGTGTATTCAAAGCTTCAGCTGACTTTTAGGGAAGAATTTGGATATATACACTTTAACAAGATCAGAGAATTTCCCAAGAGTTGAGAAGAAGTATAAGGTAGAATCTGTCATTGTCTGCAAAGCTATCTTCCCTTCTCTCTCTCTCTCTCTCTCTTATCCAGTAACTGAGAGATGTTCTTGCCTCCTGTAACTTTATATACATCCATCCAAGCTGTGCTATAGTGAGATAAATCTTTCTTATTCAATTTATTTTATCTGTGATCACTTACTTCCTACTGCCTTTGTGTGTTCATATTAATAGTAACAGATAATAAAGATTTCATTATGGGCATTGTCTCTGATCATATGTTCCACTCTTGCTTCATTTCTGTTTACCTGCCAGTTGTTAAGTTGCTTGGATTAGAGATTTCTTTTGAAACTGTCCAGAAGCAATCCCCTCCTCAAGTGAGCTTACGGACTGTAGCACATACTTAATACTACTGTAAAAAAAAACCAAATAACAAATAATAATGATCAGTAAGAGAAAGAGGGTATCAATTCTACCCTTAAGTCAAGAGAGTCTCCAACTTCTTTCAAATTTTAGTGAGGCATTCCAGGGTACATTTTATAGGTGAAGTATTTATAAAATTATGTCTATGTTTTCTGCTCCCATTACATGTATGTATCTATCTCACTAGGTACAGGCAAAGTGAAACTTTTCTTTCTTTTAATTCCTAGGCAGATAATGTATAAATAATGGGAGGACGTTGGAGACACTGAATATATCAACAGATATATCTGATTCTATATATAAGAATCAGATATCCACTAGATGAAATGAGCTGTAACTCAAATAGCATACTTCATGTGCTGATTAGTGGGAGCGAACTGGTGTTACCTTTGAAAGGTGATGGCAAGACATGCTAATAGATTGGAGGTTTTGCCTTGTAAATACCGTTTCCCAATAGGTTGATGTTTTCATAAGAGAATCATCACCATGGATGTTAATTAGCTATATCATCACAGTCTCTTCTGAGATACAGGAGATTGGATTATTATACCACAGGGATAGTTGCTACAGGTCTAGACACAGTCATGAAAAAATGTATGATGGTTTGCTGTGATATTACTTGCATTGTATTTTTTTGGTCAGTAGACTTGTTTTTGTGGTGTCCAGACCCTGTACCCTTCCTAAATACTGAATCCATGCAGTATTATTTTATTATGATATATTATTTTTTTATTATTTATTATTTTACTTATTTAAAAACTGATTATTTAGTTCATAAGGAGCAGTTAAAAAGTCTACAGCCTCTTGTTTGTATTTCTAGTCCAGCTGTGGTTTGTTCTAGATATCTGACAATATATCTGCTGTCTTGTACACGTATAGTCTTCTGTTAAATATTGTAACAGCCAGAAAGGTCTTTGTATGCTTTTCATTTTAAGAAACATATATGTCCTGTATATAGGGCAAGGAACTCTAGAGAGGAAAGTGCTATCTCCTTTATTTCCATATGCTCTCAATCCTCATTTTCTCAAGGACTTGAAAACTTGCTATGAACTTGCATTACTGAGAACATAAACTTCAGGAGAGGCCAATGAAATTTTACCATGTTGGAAATTTTTTGAGAAAAGAATGGAAGTGTTACAGGATCCTAAGTGTTCTTGTTTTCCTTCCCAACATGAAAGGATCAGCAGAGCTAAGAGCTATGATCAGCCTTAGATCACCAGCTGCAACTCTGACAACTCATGTCAACTCCAGAGTGACATAAAATGGGACTGTACGCTCATTAGCAGGTTATGTTCTTATCCGCAACATTTCTAAGCGTGTAAGGACATCAATGATATGAACAATACAAGCCCAGATAAGAACTGTTCTTTTGTTTGATGGCTACCATCTTTGGCAGAACCCTGGGAACTGAATTGTGGCTGAACCTCCAACACTGAAAAAATGAGTTACAGTAGCTAAAGACCCATAGCTCTTCAACAAATAATTATTCATGTACCCTATGGAACAGCACAGAGGTGTATCTTTGGGATTTATTTACAAGAATTTTATACTAACTTTTCCAAGTTTATGCACACATTTGCTTTCTTATTATGTAGACATTTTGTTGTTTTCTGACACCTCAGTTACTTAACAAGCAAGATTTCCTTGTTAAAAATATCCATAAAAAGAATATTTACTTTTCTCAACTTTTCAAGTGAGGAATCATCTGTTTAAATTATTTGCAAATGGATCCTTTATACATGTAGCTTATTGCTGCCATTTTATAGGAAATAGATAGATTATATAACCATAAACACTATCAAAGTATGTTTGTTTTGTTCTCCTGGGGCTTCTGTAATTCACTATAGCTGTTGAAATCTTGTAATCTGTAATTTCCTTTTGAAGGATTTGGATGATTTAGACTTTTTACCAAGGTCTGTAGTGACAAGACAAGGGGCAATGGTTTTAAACTGAAGGAGGGCAGATTTAGATTGGACAAGTTGCTCAGTGAAGTTGTGGATGCCCCATCATTGGAAGTGTTCAAGGTCAGGTTGGATGGGGCTTTGAGCAGCCTGACCTAGTGAAAGATGTTCCTGCCCATGGCAGGGGGTTTGGACTACATGATATTTAAAGTTCCTTCCATTCCATTCCAAACCATTCTATGCTTCTATTATTTTATTGATTGAATGAGCAGTTGTTAAACTGTGGTCTTTGGGCAACATGACATTCTGGGTAGCCTGCACAGTCTAGTATACTGAAATCCGGAACAGCCTTGACTGAAAAAAAATTCAGCCAATTAAGCCAAATATCAAGATTGTCCTCACTGAAATATTTTTTTTTTTACTTTTTTTTCCCCTGGTGTATCAAATAATAAGTATTTCATCCATTTATTCAGTAATCAAAAGAATCAAAAAATAAATACATGCAGTACATCATAGAATATGCAATATGTCCCTATAAGGTTCCCAAAATAGAACTTAGTGTAAAGATAGTACATTAGTTTTGTGGCAGTGTTGCTGTGTCTTCTATCTTTAATCAGCTGGGTGGGTGGTGGCTGACAAGTCAAACCCAGTAACTAGCTGACACAAAATGTCACAGTTCAATGAAAAGCTGTGGCATGACTCGTTTACTATAAGATACCAGCTTTACACTTCTCTGGCAATGAAATGCAGTCTTAAAATTAGGATGAATTACAGCTGCATCCCTGCTTTGATTCCTTAACACTGTTCTTTGGGAAGGCTGCCCAAATGTAAGAAAGAGTCAGACCTGTTTGTGGAACTTTTGGTGCAGAGATTGCCAATAACAATTTGAGAAAATATATTGCACTATTGTCCGTAAGAAACAGGAATATCAAATGGGGGTTTTAATCATAGTTATTTAAGAGTCCATATCTGAGTCTTTTATTTGCAAGAAATAAAAAGTTAGTGATGAATTTTAAAAGAGCCCAGAGATTGCACATGGATGAATGTTTTGGCTCAAAACATAGCGTGGTTCTGAAGTGAATCCCCCGATCTTCCCCACTTTCTGTGTATTGGTTCCGTTTGCAGAGTCATTATGGTGCATGCAAATCAAGTTTCATTTTTGAGGAAAGTAAACTAGAAGACCACTCTGGGCATGCACAAAACATGCTTCAACACCTAATGGAGACATGAGCCTGAAGGATGACTAGCTTGCGCCACCATGAAGTTCTCCAAGCCTTCCAGCATATATCAAGCAGTCTAGCTGACCACAAGCAAAACAGTCACAGCAGCAAGGCATCCTGTTCTCCATGTCTGATTTTTCATTTGCAAGAAAAGCCAGAGTCACTGCCATCACAGTGTCCTCTTGTATTTGTTTCCATGGCTCCAGGTCTTCGTTAGTCCCTTCAGTGGGACCTTTGGACGTTGATCAAACTTAGAGTAAGGGCTGAATTTGGCAACCAGCATCATGGTGTCAGCCAGAAATGAGCAGGAACAGAAATAAAGCTGCTTTTCAATTTGAGACCATAAGGAGACAGGGCAGTGACATCCTACTGTCTTCTGCATGAGACAGACAAAAGGATGGCATGGAGTTTCCTAGGGTGGAGGATCCTATGGACAAGAAAGCCACAGTTCTGTGGCATAGTTTCTATTTAGACAACTTTGAACAAAATATGTAGTGAGAATATTTCATCTAGTGAGTCAGCACCAATGGCATCTTAATACTAAACTACTGCTTTCGCACTGAAGTATTTGCTAATCTAGAGTTAGCCAGGGAGTCTGGTGTTTAAAATTGCTTTGAGACCTATGCTATGGTGAAAATCTCAGCCTTAGTCAGTTGAAATCTCTCACTGATGCCAAGGAGGTGTATCTTTATGTGCACTCCAGTCAAGTTTGCGTTTATATCTATAATTCTGTTAGAGTCATTCTAATTTAAATTTAATATGCAAGGTGAAAATCTTGTTTCCTTTACCACTGACTTTACTAAATACAAGAAATGTTGAAGAATACAGATAAAGATGTCTTACAAACTAGCTATGAAAAATAAGACACCTACAATAGTACATCTTACAATGAATTGCTGCATTAAAAGACCTGAGATAGGTCTACTGAGAAAACCCTAGTAGCTGCAGAACATTTATGCTAGAAAGGAAAGAGCTTTGAAATACTTAATCTTTCTTAGTGAAGAAAGCTGTGATAGATGTTAAATAATCGTGAAATATTCAGTGACATATTGAGATGTAACAGATGCTATGGAATCATGTCACAGTCAAACTTTGTACTAATTTTGTAAGTGTCATATATTTGTTAGCATTCCTATTCCTGGCTAAGGGCAATCTTGAGAGTTAGTAATATGAAATTCTAGTGATGAAAGTACAAATGGCAACTCATTTGAAGTTCTGCTTACCCACTCTGTTGGGGAAGCAGCACATAGACACATTTAACTGTTTCAAAAGGCCTCAGAAGATGTATTACATGAAATTCTGACTTTTAACAGCACTGTTTTAGACAAGGGAAGACCTATTCCAGAACTGATATGTTGTGCCCAAAGAGAGCAGCTCTGAGGAAAGAGAATTTTCCAAGTCCCCATTTGGAAGATAGGTCACCACCTGATAAGCTAGCAAATATATTAACAACGTGTTTTAAGCTTTCTTTTTTTCTGAGAGGCTCTTGATCTGAATTAATAGGTTTAATTAAATGCTTTGGGGTTTTTTGTTTGTTTTTTCCATAGTTACCTTTGTGAAATGAACACGTTTTACTGGAGATTTTAGTACTGCCGTGAAGTCAGACCTACAGGGGCAATTGCGGAATAGTGCAGATGATGGAGCTCAAAAGCCCAGTCTAGATAGAGACAGCATTTCACCACATACAAGATGAAAAGCAGAGTCCTGAAACTTAAGCTAAATGCCAGACAGTTGTAACTGTTGTACAGGACAGACCTAAAACCCACCTCTTCCAATGTCCAGTCTCTGACCATTGGCAGGAGCGATGATTAACCACATAGCAGCACAGGTGTAGAAGAGTGATGCTTCCCTAGCATGCTCTGTGTGTCCAGCAGCCAGAGGTTTACGACTCCTTTCTGTTATGTCCTGTACTACGGAAGTTATTCTGTCTTGAATCACACATGCTCCTTTCTGTGTTTTTTTTCAGTCCTACTACAGTCTTTTTGAGATGATCAGAACTGTGCTCGCTACTGAAGGTATGGAAATAACTGTGGCTTTATATAGGAGCATAATAGCGTTTCCCATTATATGTTCTATAGCTTTCATAATAAAAATTTGAAGATTCAGTAGTGAAGTGATGAAACATCAGAAATTATGTTATGAAGCAGTTAGATTTCTCTTTATTTTTGCCATGATCTTAATTCATACATTATATAACTTATACTATAATAAATAAAAATACATATATGTATATCATAAAAAAGAAATAAAAATTAGAAGTCAGACTATTTGCAATATTTAAGCACCTAAATAAATAGGAAGATAGCTCTTGTAATCTGTAAAATGGTTGAGGCAACTAGGTGCTAGCTTCTACTGGAATCTGATAGTTCATGAACTAACTATGTACAAAGCTTTGAATATCCTGCAGGAATCAGCCTGCATTTTTGGGTTTTTAAAATTAGACACTCCATATGAATGAATAGGAAAAGGAAGAATTTTAAAAATCAGACACATACAATAGACAGCCTCACCTACACAGTTCACTGAGAACATGAAGTAGATCCTCAGACTGGTACTTGGCCACTGGTGTATTTATATACTGCAGGGCAATATCATGCCAAATGCTGCCTAGAAGCAAGGTTTGGGTCCTGTGCTCTGCTGTGCTGACACAGCTGTGCTGCTCCGAACGGTGGAGCAGTCCTCCTCAGTATCTGCTGAGAACCCTCTGCAATGCTCCCCCGTGCTTGATCTGCCTTATTAGGCAAGTAGCGTTCAAATCTTTATGCAGTGCCACAACCTGGGTGTATTATGATCAGACGGAGACTACTTCATAGGGAGATTTTCTCTGTTCACAGAGATCCATGAGAACAGCTGCAGATTTCTAAACTTAGCAAATCACCTAAATTTACTGGAGCTTAAGAAAAGTGAGTCATCCAGATTTATTAAAAAAGCATTTAACACTGAAACTTATTAGGTGCCTTTGACAAAGACTGGTAGGAAACTATGTTTACACTGTTGCCATGATTATAATATTTTGCTCCTAATTGTGAAAACTGTCACAATCTACAAGCTGGGATAATGTATTAAAATTTAGATCAGGAAAAGACCAATTCTTAGACATATAGAACTGAGAACTGTAAGTAAACAGTGAGAAATCACGTTTGATCTCTAGTTGAGAGCTGGTCATGGCAAAAAGAACAGTAGGATCATAAAGAAAAAATTTGTAGCTCTCTGATTTGTACCAGTTCTCCATTGCAGTGATTCATCATTGCAGTTCTCTGTTCTCTATGATGGTTCTCTAACTATAGTACGGAACAAAAAATTTAGAAATGGTGTGCATAGGCCAAGGGACATAAAGAGGTTCAGGCACCTGTGTCCTACTGAAATCATAAGAACTTTAGAAATGCCCTATGGGGTTGTTTCAGCTGGGATAGAGTTAATTTCCTTCCTAGTAGCTGGCATAGTGCTGTGTTTTGGATTTAGGATGAGAACAATGCTGATAACACACTGATGGTTTAGTTGTTGCTCAGTAGTGCTTACACTAGTCAAGGACGTTTCAGCTTCCCATGCTCTGCCAGGTGCACAAGGAGCTGGGAGGAGGCACAGCAAGATGGTTGATCCAAACTGCCCAAAAGGCTATTCCATACCATATGGTGTCACGCTCAGTATAGAAACTGGGGCGAGTTGGCGGGGGGACAGCGATCGCTGCTTGGGGACGGGCTGGGTGTCGGTTGGTGGGTGGTGAGCGGTTCCATCACTTGTTTGTTTCCCATCGCTGGGTTTTGTTTCTCTCTCTCATTGTTCTCTTTTTCATTACAATTTTTATTACTATTACTGTTATTATTTTATTTCAATTATTAAACTGTTCTTATCTCAACCCATGAGTTTTCTTCCTTTTGCCCTTCCAATTCTCTCCCCATCCCACCAAGGGGGATGGTGAGCAAGCAGCTGGGTGGTGCCTGGTTGCCGACAGGGGCTAAACCACAACAGGGGTCAGGTCTGTGGTCCATCTAATTCAATAGCCTGTCTCCAGCTGTGCCCATGGGAAACACTATTTAGAAAAAGCACACAATCCTGGATGCTACCTGTGGTTCAGTCCCCTCAAACTGCCCCAGCATCCATAGTCACCGGATTAAGAAAGTTGGAGGGCACACTGCTAGTCTGAAAGACTTTTGAGGGGGGAAAAAAAAAA
>VZTL01016928.1:2581-15084 GCA_013400535.1 Scopus umbretta
TCTAAATATGGTGTACAAGGAAAGGAGGTTGTATTTCAAAGGCAGTTGAAAAGTAGTCTATTATGTTTTGCTTGCTGTTTAATACCTTCAGTGAGAATTAGTACACTGGTAATAAGTGTTCCTTTCTATAAGCATTACTCAGAAGTTCATGCAGAAATGTATGGTTATTTGTCAATGTGAAGGGATGTCCTCATTTCCATGCACTTATTTATTACAAAATAAAGGTAGATAGATGAAAAATATAAAAGCTGTTTGCCTAATACTGCAGCGAACTCCAGCATATCAGCCTATACAAAATAAAGACATTTATCTTTTATTCACAGAGCAAGGTAACTCCAAGACAGCTACTTCCTATCTTGATCAACTGCTGCATTTTAGGTGTCTTGCAAGAACAAATTGAAACTGATTTCCCTGGTCCTCAACTGGAAACAACTCATTCAATTCTGAGGTAAACAAGCACAAGCGTTTCTGCCGTCCAACATGCTATTGGTCCTCAACAGCCAACTAGCACACTTTTGCAAGCAAAATGTATTCTGTAGCAAAGGGAAAGCATAAACCACAGGTAAGGTCAAAAAGGCTTCCAGGCCTGAACATACAGTATTAACAATACTTACATTTTCTGTTGTTCCAGTAATTACATGGAGACCATCATATGTTGATTTAATGTACATACCCTAAGAAAAAGACATCATGGGAAAGAATTTTTAAAGTGTTTTAAAAAGCATCACCATCCAAACATAACTTGTATATCTCTAAAAGAAAAGCCTTTTTTTCTTTCTCTCTTTTCTTTTTAAGATTTGTGGACTTTTAATATATGCCATGAGGAATTTCTCTCTGGACAGGAAAGTGCTTCTGATACACTTTGAGAACAACAGCCCAAATGATTCCAGCCCTAATTAGCAATAGCAAACTAAAACTTTTACCACAGTCGCCTCCATAAATACTCCCCAGGTTTTTTTTAATATACTCCTTTAACTACAAATATAACAACACCTGATTAAAAAAAAAAAAAAAACAGAATTACAAATTGCCTTAGGATGATCAATACTTCCATTTTGCTTTGGAGCTACAGAAGACTTTAAAAGATCTGGAGTCTCTGGTAAGCAATGCTGCAAACATAACTTTGAAACTGAATACCAGTGCTCTGAAGTATGCCTGCAAAATCGTTCTAAGACTTTCTGATAGCCTCGCTCATCTCAGTGACCAGGTCGGCTATAAAACTTAGTGATGAAAACTTAAAACGTCAACTTGGTTAGCTATCCCACTTCTTTCATAAATATGTGGAAAAGGAAGGATAGCTTATGAACAGACAGAAGTTCCTGCATGGGTAGTCTGAGACAGTGCCTCAGACTTTTCATCAAGTCATAATTCAAACATTTTAACAGCATCCACTAAGACAGCGAGAGAAGGAAAAAGGAGAGATAATTGGCATACACTGAGCATTCAACAACAACTGAGGAATCTCCTTCCCCCAAAAAGGTTCACAGAAAGCAGGTAAATATTGACCACTTGAGTAAACATCTGCATGACCTACTTTTTCTCCTTCTAATCAGAGTGCCACAAAGAACTCTGTTCCTAGCTGAGGAACAGGATGCACTCACTGGTTATTAAATATGGCAAAGAGGCAAAGAAGACATGTCAGGTTGGACTAATCTAATTTGGGACCAGAACTCACAGACATTTTGGTAGTGAGGACAAGGAAGTATCCCCCACTTAACAAAGTGGATGATATTCCCAGTAAAATAAAGGGACAAGTTTCTCAGAAGAGGGGGCTCAGAACTAAACTCCTGTTTTGCTCTGCACAATATGTAGCAGTAACGGCATCAAATCCAGTTGTCATATTGGGCTGTCACAGCTAGAAGAGAACAAAGCAAGAATCTGCTTGTTACTACACAGATAGGAAGCCTCTAGCATCATTCTTCAACTTTCAGCTCCTCTATGCACCTTCAGCAATTTTTCCACTGATTGGCTCCATGCAAGTAGTTTCCTGCTTAATTCAGTTCTCTCAAATATAGAATGGCAATTTCTTACACATTTATCCTCACAACACCCCTGTGAGGTAGGGAAACACTAATATACACACATTTTACAGACAGGATAATGAGCCACAGAAGAGGCTGAGGTATGCTGGTATCTGTAATTTGGCACTGATACCTACCCCAAACAAAAAAAAACCAGAGCCTGCATTTAAGTGACCTGACCGTACACCCTGCAACATGACAAGAGCTGAAATCACGGTGACTTCACGGTGACAGGAACTAAGAGTCAGGTCCCCACACAGAGCAATTTCTGAAGAAGGTCACATCTTTGTTTTTAATGACACAAAGCAAGTTACTGCTTTCAACTTAAAACATCAGGCTGAAAGCAGAGGATAAAGTCACTTAATGGTTACAGTGTTTAGTTTTGTGCAAAGCATTAGCCTGAAGGATAGTAAGGTCATCCAAATACGCAATCATGGCGGAGTGCAATTCACATCTAGTCTAGTTTTAAAAGACTTCAAAGAAGCAGAAGAGGAGAAAGCATTTTTGCAGGATTTTCTTTAAAAGCTAAGATCAAGATTTTGTACCCATTGGGAAAGAGGGAAGAGGGAAGCTGAAAAAAATAAAAAAAGATTATTTTTATTCTGCACGTGCAAAATTAATAAATGTTACACTAGTACTATGCCACATTAATTTTGCAAAAGCCAACATAATTCTGTTTACAAAGCAGCTTTTAAATGGGGAGAGGTAACATTTTGCAACAGAAAGATGAGCTACCCTTTCACCCACATTCCTCTAAGTCTTGTTTTAAATGAACAATATATGGGAAATGGTACAGAGAAGAAAATGTTTCTGGCCTACTGTTTGATCTGGAATGGAAATAAGAATACTGTAGACATTTACAAGTTTTTCCCTCTCTGCCTCCTTGTGGCTGCACAATATCAACAGTACTTTTAGTGATCAAGAATACAGGGGAGATTAGTGCATGTGCTGTTCATTTGTACTGAAACAAATTGGCAGATAGACATCTCAGGTATCCAAAGATAACACCATGGTCCCTATAAATTTACAAGAATCAGTTAAGTCAAATAAAAGGAAAGATAAATCAGTTAATGTGATTAAAATAACCATAAGGTAACCACCCTAGGAATCAAGAACAAACGTACGCCTAGACTAAAGATCAGCTAACTCATGCTTAATTACATCACAGTTTGCCCTTTCTGATCAGTTATGGGAAGAAGTCTAATTTCAAACCATACGTTTTATCTTGGTGAAAAATATTATTCAGTCAAGGGTTAGAAAAGAGATCTTGTACCTTTAGTCTTTTTGTTTTCTTTCTTTTCTTTCTATTTTTTAAAGAATGAAAACAATCTGATATACTTTTAACATATTTGATGCAATGCTGGATGGAAAAGAAGATACTAGCTCCATTTTATCACACACGTAACTGAATTTTTACTCTTTTACTGTGACATCATCTTAATGGAGTCCCCCAACTCTGCATATGCCTTTTTAACCCCAAATAGTTCTCAGAACCCTGCTCATATTTTTCTTCCCAGATCCTCCAATATTTCAAGCCAAAAAACTCAGGAGATGCATTAGGAACAGCAGTACACTGGAAGCCTGGAAAATCCTTTCTAGCTAGGCAGCCAGCAATGCATCTTTAACCAGCTGCCACACTCTGCTGTATCTATGACTTCTATTTCATGGATGCTTTTTCACGACAGGCTCATTTTGTGTTTGCTTCAGCAGGCAAGGAGGAACCCAGAGCAGTCAGCCTCATGTTCTGGTGCATTCACCTTTGCGTTTCTGAATCTAGCAAGCTAGGTGAATAGCTGCTACTTGAAATCACATCATAGTACCTGAACTGACTAGGATTAAAATAGTATGAACAGGAAAAATTGAAATTCAGAATTAACCCTTACCACAGTTCTCTGATATTCTGTTCTATATTAAAAAAATAAAATAGAAAGGGACTGTTGAAGAAAACTTCCCAAGGAAAAGCGGTACGTGTAACTTGGTTACCTGCTTTTTGTCTAACAAAAGGTATTGTGCTTCTTTACTAAATACACTCACTGTTTTCAGTCAAGCAGTAATATTTTTTAAGTTTGTTTCCTGCCAAAAGATACTACCTAAGCTAGTCAGTTTTGTCTCTTTCTAGAACATTAACAGTCTAAAAACACACAAAATTAAATTCTGCTTAATTATACAGATAAAACAACTTCCAAGTCATCAAAAAAAAAAGAAAAAAAAAAGTAGTGGTTACTCATGGGAGCACGCTGGTGACTGCAAAGCTGACTAAATTAATCCATTTCAGAGCTTTTTAGAAGTTTCTACTCTGACAACTCCTTTTTCACCCTTAGTTCACAAGCACTGGAGGCCATATCTCTTTCTGCAGCAACACTCACTGGAGAACACATGTATGCAGCCAGTCACATAACCACACCTGGGCAACAGACCAGCAATAAAGGAAAGAAAAAAAAGAGGAAAAAAAAAAAGCAATACCAAAACCCACCCACCCATAATGTTGCTTTATCCAGTACACAACAGTTTCCCCACATCGCACCCTAACAACATTTTCTGTTTGCCAGGTTATTTAGTCTGTTTTTCTGATAGGTGTTAATTAGTTTTAATATCTATAAGGCATTGTAAACCCTGTAACACAATCACCTTTTCCTTCTGCATTAAGGTATTAGTCTGACAATTTACATTTACCTCTGATTGGTACTCACGTTTCCACAAAAAAAAAAGGTCAAACACAATAAAGGAATTATTTGTGCTGATTAAAACATCCTGATAGTGCTCCAATGTGTTTTAAGTTGTAAAAACTCCAATCATTTTCTCAATTCCGTCTTGTATTTACCATTTGAGTTCAGGGAAATAGTATTGTTTTCCAAACTTTTTATTTCCTTCTCTTCTCCTTTCCTTTTTGTCTCCCTGATCTACTTCAGCTTCTCAGATATTAAATTTGAAACGTGTTAGATATTCTGTTTATGCTAGATGACAAAAACATCTTCCCAGTTAGCTGCCATCCTTGTCCTTTTCCTTCTGTGTTAAGTCTTTCCATCTTTACAAAAGATTTTATTAGTGATTGGTAGAGTCAGCACAAAACTATCATGTGGGTCAAAAATCTAGAAGAAAGTTGATAATAATCCATTTTTCCATCTCCGTCATTGCCCAGGTCCTGGAAGAAGGTCCAGAAGTTATCAAGCTTCACAATCATCCAAGTGCTCCTGATGTCCAGAGGATATTCACAACTACAAGCTCCACCATCAATTCTTAAACTGACACACTTAGCCCTCAACATGACAGTTCCGATATGCATTTGTTGTATCTTAATTGAAAGATTTAGTTTAAAAAACAAAGAAAAAAACAAACAAAAAGCCCAACAATCCAAAAGCAAAGCTTTCATACAGAGAACCAAGAACAACTTGACAAAGATGATCTGTTAATAAGACTGGCACTGTAACAAACTGAAAGGTATGATATTTACCCTCCCAGCACAAATATATTATCCTCAGTTCCTGCTCTGGAGAGCTCACAATCTAGAGGACACAACACAATACAGAGGCAACAGATAAGTGGCATACAAGCGAGGATGAAGGAGGAAAAAAAGGACCATATCAAAACAGCACTGTATCCTCCTAAGGCTTGTATACCGCACAGTTGGTATTTTTGCATTTTTAAAAAATACATATAATAATTTTTATGACAACGGCATGGTAGTCCTCAGTCAGCATGAAGACCCTGTTCAGCTGGTTCACAAATACATACTAGAAGAAAAAACCTTGCCTTAAGAGCTTTCAGTTTAAACAGACAAGACAGACAGAGGGTATAAAACAGAGGCACAGAGGGGGAAGAGATTCTCTATCTGATCAGCTACCCCGCAGGAATAGACCCATGAAACACATTCTTATTTACAAAAGTACTGCTCAACATTTTTCAGTCACTGAGGGCTGACACCAACCTACAGAAAGACTTAAATGAGGGAAAAAACAGTCACAAGACAGAAAAGAAAATAAAGAACTCAGATAAAAATGGACAGAACTCCAAAAAAAGGTGGTTGAGAGAAAGGGGTAAAACATTTCTTCATTACAGCAGAAGACAGGATTTTGAAAGGTTGACTGCTGTGAGCTGGTGGAAGAGATAAAATTACAGGAGAGAGAAAGGAGAGAATCCATGAAAAGCTGAAATCCTGGAGGACTAGTTTCAAATGGATTCAGAGGTAAAAAAGAAAGCCAGTGGAGGAAGGGAAAACAAATATCAGACTAAAACAAAGGATGAGGCAATATTTATTCATCCAAATGTTTGGGCTTTTCCTCACATTTTAATTGTGATTTGCCAAAAGAGTGAAAAATTAATTTAGTGTATAATTGCTCTAATTACCTTGGCAAAACAAATTTGTCAAAAAACCAAACCAAACCCCAAAACCTGACAACAACCAACCCACAAACCAAAATGCTCTCCAAAACTACACCATCCAAACAACTTCAATAATCTGGTGCAAAAAGCAGAGCAGTAGCCTTTCTTATTAAAAAAAAAAATGTAATGAGAATAAGCTTGGTCAGAGGTTGCAAAAGCTATTTCGTTAGGCAAAAAATGGTTCACTGTATTCTGATCACCTTCTACTACCTCCAAGGATTGTGCAAAGATATATTATTAGTAATGCAAAGTTGCAGAGCTGTAATTGTTATCAGTGTTGGTTTTTTCCATGCAGTGGGTGTTGGATACTTAAGTAAACAAAAAGTCAATGGTCAACTCTTGAACAGCAAATATGGGATGGCTGCACTGAGCCTTTAAAAGCACCTGATTAAGCATGCAGAGCTCTTGCAATAAAATTCAATAAGATACTGCTCATCAGTGCTGTAGAGCCCTTGAATAACTTATAAAATAACTTTATATCCCAGAGATACTATGAAGCATATTCCAAAATTTGACAGGTTTTGTGCATAAGCCCACGCAAACTTCTTGGTTGAGTTGATCTTAGTAATTTAAATCCCTTCAGACTTCAAGATCCTGGAACAATCTGAACCATTTTTCAGAAGCTGGTATAAATGGCAAAAACTTCTCGCTCATTTCTTCCTGTTCACTAAACTCTTTGCATACATTGGTCAGCCTTACAAAATACTTCCCTGTTGGCACAGCTGCATGAGAAACCAAACCAGCATGAGAAATCAAACTATGTTCAGACTTTTTTTTTTTTTTTTCCTTAAAAAAAAAAAAGCTAAGATGCCCTATTCCTTTCCATACATACACCTTATTTAAAAAAATCACTTTCTCATCCTGGATGATGGGTTTGATTAACTGCGTACTTCTTACCAGCCCTTCACTTGGCTTGATGTTTGTAAGCTGGATCACTTCAAGGTGAGCAGACTGGGAAACCAGCGGATCAGAAGAGAGCGAGATAATGTGATCACAGACGCCAGAGAGAGTTTTACACTAGGAAAGAAAAAAGAAAATAAAATGTCACAATAAGCATACCACTGCTAACTATTAGCATATCAACCCACAATTTAAACAACTGTATTTTTAAAGTACATACTAAATCACACTGCTGAATCTACAAGGCAGAGGGAATGAAGGAGGAGGGGGAAAGGCCTCAGTCAGCAGCACAATACAAAATCCATTTTCTGTGATGACCCCGAACTGACACAGTGTCAGACCAGGGAAGAACAGGAGGCAAGTGCTTTTGCAGCTGAGCAGAGAGAAAAAGGGACTGAGCAAGCTGCTCCCATGCGCTCTCAGGGCTAGGTGCCCTGCCTCTGAGCTGGGCTCAGGCACGCGGGGAGTGCGTGGTGAGCTCCAACCCCCCCCTCTGCCCACATCTTTTGCAAAGACATTAAGTGCCCCCAAACCCCACTAATTTCATCTGGATGTGCAGACGTTCAGCACAGACGAAAATCAGGCTCTTAACAATGACGGGTAACTCCCATTAACTCTGAAGTTTATTCTATACTAATAAAACATGCTAATTGACTTTGGACTGAGTTTCTCCCTTTCCACTGCTGCCAAGCATGATTTACTATTGCAGGCATGAAGATTACAATAAATAACCACTTCACGATGGGACAATTCTTAAACCTGTTATCCTTGGCATCCTCATCGCAGCAAGATAGAAATAAAAAAGCTTCGAAAAAGGCTGGGACTGTCAAATGGGTGCTGTGTATCTCCTCATCTCTTCCTGAACACCTTCTTCTCAGAAGCAGGGAAGCTGTAATTTTTTCCTATCATTCTCTCATGCTTCTGTAAGCAAGTGACTTTTGAGAGTTTCAATGTTTTCTGTGAAGTCCCCTTTCAGCAACTAAAACTGATTTCTCAGTTCAGGTTTCCAAATGCGTGTTTTGTCAGGGATTAGAACATTCTTCTGGTCCCAAAACTGTGGGTTCCTCCAAAACCAATTAAGAACCAGCTTAACTGCTCTTGAATTCAGAGGATGAGAGCTAACCAGTCTCCTCAAATGACTGCGACACAACTGCACACGACTGCTGCACCAACCAGTCTTCCAAGACTGCAAAGCATACTTCTTAAAGTAAAAATATCTACAACAATGCTATGGAAAAATAATATAAAACTGGATATAACCTTCTTGCCAAATACCATTATAATTCCAAATGCCAAACTACAAATATCTTATGTAAAAAGGAAAGTAAAAAAACTTAAGTGATAAAAGCAAAAAAAATCCAGTGACAGTAAAATCTTAATCCTGTCACAGACCACTACATTGGGATTTTCTCCTCTTTAAATTATTTGCAAACAGTTGGAAGTTTAGGCTTGCACATAGATGGCTTATTTTGTTGAAAAATAATGTCTCAGAATGAATAAACAAATCAAAATCAAATGGATACTATAACAAAATTTATATTACCAGCATGACCTTCTTCCAGAGATAATATTACCTTCAAGCATAGACACACATACACACACATCCCCTATCCTTTCTGCTTTATCTGTATTTATGATGCAGAATCATTACTGAAAAAAGGAAGTCAAGAAATATATAAAATGGGGTTAAGAATGCTTTGTGCTTTACCTGAATTAGGAAGAAGAGAAAAAGTGAAAAAGTGAACTTTATTGCAAAATTGGTTTTTGATGGCTTTTTCGATACATGAAAATTGCTTTGAGCTGACATTTCAAAAAAGTAAAAATGACATAAAATTCCATAATAAAACTGAAATCTTAGATATCCTGTTTGTTTGGGCTTTTAACACAATGCTGGCATGTTATTTATATTTTCATCTGTCTTGTAACTACACTGACAATTACTGAAAAATTACTTTTAGAAAATTACAGAACACACAGCTCTCCACATGCAAAGTGAAGAGACCTACATTATAAATCAGTCTCTGGTGATGAAAACTGAATTTTTCATGTATCTTTAGACTTGTATTCACCCACCTATTCTTCCCATTAGTCTCTTCTAAAACTACTAAATTTATGGGGTCATTAGCAGTTTCAGAAAAACTTCTATTTACAATAATTTAATGCACGATTTTTTTCCTCCTATTCCCAAATGTTGCATTGTAGAGAGATGCCAAAACACACAGAAAAGGAGTGTTCCTACCACCTAACACAAGGGATGCCATTTCGAGTTCACAGACGTGGCTCCTCATTCAAAAAAAAAGTCCTCGGCTGCCTTGACAGATGATGGGGAAAGGAGAAGAGCGAGGCAAGTCCAGGACGTGGCACGGAACAGAAGCCTAAGCTGAGATGCATTAAACAGCTCCCTGGAGCAGCTGCTCTCCCTCTGCCTCTCCGTGAGGTGTACAGACAGTCTATACAGTAAGCCTATGGAGATCAGCATTCCATTATTGGCTGCAATCCCAAAACAAGATGGTGGGAATATTCCCCAAGAGGAGCTCTGGGAATATTGGATGCCAAAATCACCAAGTTACTAAGATAAAAAGATCTGCCATATGCTGCTATGCATTTCTAAAAGATTATTGTCTTTCAGGTCTTGTGGCTTTCTTTCCATCATAGATATTCATACCGCCATCCAACAACACGATATCGTGCCCATTCTAAGCACAATAAATGAGTTGCAGCAAAATCCCTAGAGAAGACTCTATGACTAGAGGATGTTCTTTCAGATTAAGGCTTCAAATTCTATGACCTTTCCAAAATGCAAACACTCATTCAACATGTGGGGACGCATACATAACTGTCTTCCTAGAAAAATTACACTTAGGGGCAAAACTCTGCTGCATTATTATAAAACCTTTTCCACTTCATGAGTACCCAGGTCTGACCAGGGTGAAGACAGAAGTTGAAGACAGAGAGCTTTTGAAACTCCATTAAATGTTATCAAGTTTATTACCACGTATTAGTATCAGAGGTGACTGGAAACAGCACCAGAAAATGAAAGGTACAGAAAAGTGAAAACGGAAGTTCTTGAATTACTTCTCTCATTTTCTGACCAACAGAATCAGCTTTTTTCTTCTAATAGAGCACTAGAGGACCTGAGTGATTCAGTAAAACATGCCACGAACTAACTGTACCCATAAAGAGAGTTTCTCTGCAAACAATCACTCTGGATAATGAGTAATCACAACATTGTCTGCTTAGAAACTACAGAATAGTCCTGTCCAGCAAACTCATTTCATTAAAACGTGTTTTGCTTTGCTTGTGAGAACTGTCCTTTCCTTTGAAGGGGAAACGATGTTTGCTGTAGGAGGATTTTGAATTTAAGGCTCACTGCTATTGCATAGCAAACTGGCATATCATGTTGCCTGGACCTCCAAGGAATGACTAGCTAATTTGTTTTTAACAGAACTGTTTATCTAATTTCAGAATACTATGCATTTTATTTCAGTTTTCTTGTTTCAGCATAATTTCAAGACCTTGGGAACAAAAGACCATTTTTTTTAGAAGATGGGACTGGGTTCTGCCCAACCATCCAAAACTTCCAGCTGCTACAAGAAAATATCTAACAACTCATTTAGTTTTCTTCCAAAAGTATAAAATGCCTGTTTGTGTTAGAATATTTGCAGAATCTTACGAGCCTCCCTTAACCATTATATATTTAAATAATATTGGTTAAATTCTCCTTGGTAAAAGAGTTGGACTGTAAGTAGTATCAAGCGTCTATTGGGCTTCTGTGAAAGGTAAATTTTCATGAACTCTGAGCTTGCCCAGAGCCAGGACAGCAAGAGGCCCACTCTTACACAGCAGGGATCCTCTCCCTGCTGCAAAGACAGGGTAGACAGACTGTCACTGGAAGCATGTCCAGAGGCTGACACAGGCAAAATAATGCTTTTTTCCTTGCCTTTACTCTCAGAAACATCTCATTCACGGTTTGTGGGTTGGTTTCTTGTGCGTGAGTATCTGTGGAGGATGAGAGAAGGAGGAAGAGGGAAATTTAAGCCTCAGGAGCATATTGGAACTTAGATGGCTCAGGGACACATTAACAAGGTACAACCATGTCAGTTTACCAGAGTTTAATCAGTGGCTCTGAATGTAGTTACCATCCAGTTCCAGACCAGATTACTACTGTTGACTTCGTTGACCATAGCTTTTTAATATACCAGTCAGCATAAATCAGCACACAGACAAAACAGCCTTTTCACCAGGAGCATGCTTCCTCCCCATTAGGCCTCTTTCTAGAAAAAGACCTTGGACCTATTGAGTAGATCAGGACCTTCCATGGCAAAGATGCTGCCACATGGCACAGGAACAATGTTAATTTAATGGAGGTGACATGCTACTGTATTTAGATAGTTCCTAAGTGAACCATCTTTGACTTCTCTATGCTCCTCTTCCTAAACAGTTCACACTGTGGCTCATCAGGTTCATTCCATATTCATTCACTCAACAACCCTGCCTAAATCTAAAGTTATGTTTGATGCTACCGTACTTCTAGCTGACTAAATTTTCCCTAAGCTCCCCAGACTTCACTGGAGCTTTCGCCCTGGCAGATGCACAGCCAATTTGACAAATTATGTAGGTGCAAGAAATACGGGGGGGTTATTATTACATTATTGATATTAGTATTATTATTATTTAATAAAAAGTTTTATAATTATTATTTTATTTGATGGAAAGTAAAGGACTGACATAATATTTTGCATGTAGGCTACTCAATTGATTTGACTGGAAGAAAAGCACACAAACAGTGCACTTTTGCTACTCATTTTGTTCCAATTTATGAAAGCATTATTTCTCAGCAAAACTATTCAGCACAAGATGTATCACAGACTTGTATTTTAGTTTTACTAAAAACAGATGACAGTACAACTCATCTTTTCTCTCAAATTGTAGTTACATTTTCTTACTTTGTAAAACTACATTAGTGTTTATGGAAACATTGTTAACAGGATCAGGATCCTTTATCTTTTGTAACTGTTGATTTCCCACTGCAATGCACTACCAGCTACAGTAAGACACACGGGAAGATGAGCATCCAATTGCTCCTGCAAAAATCAGCAGGCATTAAAAATGCCCGGTCTTTCTCAAGCTGCACTCGGCTTTCAGTCTGCAAGGTATCTGAACAAAGGAAAAGGATTTGGCCAGGCCAAAAAAAAAAAAAAA
>VZTL01016950.1:3341-17938 GCA_013400535.1 Scopus umbretta
ATCTGTGGGTTGAGGTAAAGACAGTTAAATAGGACAGAAAAGGAAGGGAAAATAATAATAATAATAATAGTAATAATAATAGAATGTACAAAATAAATGATGCAAAATGCAATTGCTAACCACCTGCCAACCAATGCCCAGCCAATTCCCGAGCAGCGGTCACCACCCCCTGGCCAAATCCTCCCCAGTTTATATGCTGAGCGTGACGCCATATGGTATGGAATAGTCCTTTGGCCAGTTGGGGTCAGCTGTCCTGCCTGTGGTCCCTCCCAGGTTTTTGCTAGCAGGGCATGAGATACTGAAAAGTCCTTGACTGGTGTAAGCACTCCTTAGCAACAACTAAAACATCAGTGTGTTATCAACAGTATTCTCATGCTAAATCCAAAACACAGCGCTATACCAGCTACTAGGAAAACAAAAAAAATTAACTCTATCCCAGACAAAAGCAGGATGTTTATTTTCTGATTCCTGAGACAGGTATGATAACAATAACTACCCTGAGATGACAGCATTTAAGGTAAATGAAGCCCAACCTCTTTCTCCTAAGCATACTCTAACAAGGAGTCCCTGTACAGAATTACTTAGCTTCATATTTATTTTAATTTCTACACAGTGTGAAATTGTGTCTTTAAACCACTTCTGTAAAAGAATAAAAAGAGATCACTCAGTCTTGGACTTTATGAGATCAATGAACAATCTGACTGAAAAGCTGGCCTTGAAAACATCCTTTGGTGCGTTAGAAGTCAATAGATCACACCACGAAGGGAGAATTGACATGCAGTGAAGAAAAGGTTAAAGGCCAAAGATCAACCCACATTTTTTCTTGTAGCCTTTATAATGGTCTTATGCAGCCATGAAAATGCAAAAGTATTGGCTCAATGCCATTGTGTGTAAAAACACTGCATTCACTTGAATGAGTATTGTAACAGTTTAATGTAAACACAAGTCAATTGTTAATATATGTGACTGCAAATTTGTTCATAATGATGTTCACGGGTCAGAGATAGTCAACAGTCATCCCTCTCCACTTCTCAGGTCATGCCTACTCTAAGAGAGATTTAGTAATCAGTAATGCTGTTAACTGTATGAGTTTGAAGATATTCTGGTAAAGATGTGTGATATAATCATGTATCAGCCCTGAAAGGAAGAAGCCTTGTGTGCCAGTATATTTTCAGCAATTTAACTAGTGCTTCCTCTACTGCTGTCTCAGAACACACAGGAAACCAGTTTCTATTATGGCAGCTGGGGTTTATGTACATCCACATGGGGTGGGCAGGGGGGCATCACCAATAACTTCCAGAGTGGTCCTGTTGTATCTTTGTAAAAACAAAACAAAAAAAAGTTGAACTTACATCCTCAAGAAATCCAGGCAAAGTTGTTTTTATTGTCAGCAGGTTCGGGGTGAAAAATCGAAAAGCAGAAAAGGAAGACAATGTTGCTTTACTTTTTTGACAGTGCAGACTTTATGGGACAGAAATAGAATGTCATGTTTGCTGGTAGTTATGGTTTTGCACTTAATTTTGCTACTTCAAATAAAAAGTGATGAAAAGCATGCTGATGAAGGGCTTTCTAATGGGGGCAATGCAGTAAGATTGCACAGAGGACTTAGAGAGCGAGTGAGCACAGGGGAAAGAATACGTTGATTGTTGGACTGCCTTGGCCTTCTCTTGTTTCATCTGTGAACGTGGAACATCTCCTTTGCTGTTGTTTCCTCTGCTGCTTCTATATGCTTCCTGCCATAGTGCATCATTTTGGGGCTGTAGCAACGGCAGCAAACATATATACACTGCAGTGTCTTTGGGAGAGAGAGAATGGGAGAGCTAATCTACTGTTAGTAGTTAGGATTCTCTGCTGGAATGTAGAAGAGTTTCTCCTGCACTGAATATTGATTTGTTTGTACAAAGTGGAAAGCTTCATGGCAGGAGATGGGAAGAATCTCATCCTGAATTCATCATAGGCTTGCGGAAAGGCCTGTTGCAGGTTACGGAAAACTTTGTACTCTCACACTCTAACAAGTAAGGTTATTTAAAAAAAAGTACGTCTCTGTAATCCTAAATGAGGTTATTGTTACACAATGCGAAGGGATAGATGAATTTGATTGGCAGGAACACCAACTTTAAATGAGGAGAGGAGTATTTGCTCGTACACAGTTCATTGTTCCGAGAAAGGGGGGAATTTTGTAATAATTTGAAATGGTCATATTATTTGTCTTTTTGGTTTAACAGTATAATTGTGGTGAGTCTTTTTCACAGGAGAATTTTTACTTATTAGCAAAGCTCATTTTTATAGGGCTTGAAGGGTCTTTCTGCTATTGTAAACTCTGTTAGAGAATACCATGTAACTTTTATTATATCAGTCATACAAAATCTAACTTGTATTATCTTTCCTTGTTGGCAGAAAGGCAGATTTCCACTTTAGAGATCACGTCATCCTCCTTGCTGTGAAAATAATATGAACCAAAAGGTGTTATTTTTCCTTCTCCCAAATTTTATTTTTGGGATATTTCTTCTGGGGTTTTTCTGTAAGAGACAAAAAAACCTAACAGGTGAGTAAAGAATTTACCAACAGAAAGACTTACTGTTTTCTAGAACAAGGGGCGCCTTTCCCAAATGTGTTAGAAACTAACTATGCAGCCTAAGTGATTAACAGTACTAAGAAAATATGCAAGGCCCTGTTACTGTGATAGCTACCTTAGCAATGTACGAGACGAAGAGCACTACAAAAACCAGTTGACATTAGAAGTATTAGAACATCCATCTTGCTTAAAGTAATATTGCTAACGCGTTGAAAGTTTTCATTTTAACGAACTTTTCACTAAGCAGGATAGTTTGTTACATGTTTGCCATAGAGAAGTCTGGTGACAGCAAACAAAAAATTTATTTTCACATCTTCATTAGTTTTTGTATGCAGGGAGCTAGACTGAGTGCTATGGTTGCCACAAAGAGAGAGACTTATGTAAGTCACACCAATAGTTTAAATTTCTTCCTTAGTTTCAGGTACTTTGCCTGATGCCACTGAAGATTGGCTGGCAATTCAAAATGATCGGAAGAGCACACTGGCTTCTGTCTGCTTGAAGAACAGTCTTCTTAAATTAAGAAGCAAATTGGAGTCTCACGTTGCAAACCAGCTCTTTGTGGAGCACAAACATAGATTTATCTACTGTGAGGTGCCCAAGGTAGGCTGCTCCAATTGGAAGAGAACTATTTTTCTTCTCCAAGCAGACTTGAATGCAGAAGCTTCTGAAATTGAGCATGACCACATCCATCAAACCTCACTGATCAAAAAGCTGGCGACTTACCCTCCCCCCCTACAAAAGGAATTTCTGAACAATTACACCAAAGTGATGTTCACCAGACATCCCTTGGAACGGCTGGTTTCAGCTTACAGAGACAAACTACTGCACTCTGAGCCATTCTACAGTATCACTGTTGCTAATGAGATTAGGGCAATGTTCAGGAAAAACAAAAATTCTTCTGAAAAAGTGAGTTTCCAGGAGTTTGTCAACTTCATTATAGCAAAACCACCAAATACTCTTGACATTCACTGGAAACCAATGTTTCTGCTCTGTGATCCCTGCAACATTCACTATGATATTTTGGGTAAGTATGAAACTCTTGGATTAGATTCTGAGCATGTTCTGAAGGTCATTGGAGCACCAGAGAGCCTGCACTACCCCAACTTGAAGAGGTATGGCACAGAGAAACGAACTAATGGTGATATCACCTTGGAGTATCTCAGACAACTGAACTCAGAACAAATTGAGAAAATAAAAAAATTGTATCAAATAGATTTTTTCTTGTTCAACTATACTATGAAATATGAGGATTATTTTTCCCTGAATGACTAATGTAAGTTAAACAAAGAACAGTTTCCTTTTTACAAAATGGGCTGAACTTGTCCTCACAGGTGCTTGATAGGTGTGTTGGTGACTGCTGCTGAGATTTTACTGGTGTTTGGAGGCATGGTTTATCGTCCTAAGCATTCTTATAACAAATCCCTGCCATGATGTGTTGTACCATACAGTACTTTACATATATGAAATTAATGTCTTCCTGTTGATCATTAATGGCATATGTTTGTTTCATGAAGACTGTTTATAAATGATAGATTTTGGTCTCTTAGTAAGAGGTAGGGGAAGGATGAATAATGTTTTTCACAACAAATATTTTTAGAAGACCATTTTTAAATATAAATTATTTGCCTTTTTTATTAGAAAAAGACATACAAAGCAATAAATAATCTGCTTTAGAGTCAAACATCTCTCTGTCTGCAAGACCCTTGATCATGAATCCTGTAGGAAAGAAGCAAAAAACTTCAGATGCCTGAAACTGCATTACACAGAACTTCATGCCTGATTATATTCCCCTCTGGCAGTGCTCTCACCACAGCCCACCAGCCTCATCCCTCAAGCAGTATAGTTGGCAGCAATCCAGCCAGGGTTTCCCTTACATCTCTTCAAAATCTTCTGATGAGCAGATCTGGTGTTCATGGTGACTTTGCAAACTCTTTTCACCGCCTTTGTGAGCATTATGGTCTGATTTAAGAGAGAAGGTCTGAAAATGTATGTTTTTTAAAGTAGTTAGAAGTACCTTCTAAACTGTACAACTGGGGTGGTGCGGGATCTAAAATCTCAGTGGAAAGGTGACTTATCTTTTCTCCAAAAGCACTTACCACCCAGTCAACTGACTGGCCAGTCAGCAGAGGGGGGACAATGCTTGGGCTTTCCCCATTTGTGCCTGCAGGAGCCCGTGAGCCCTGGGGACTTACCTGAGCATGGCACTTAGCTGAAGCTGGGTAACCTCAGATAATACATTTGTAATACCAGTTGCTTTCTCACCTCACAGGAGATTGAGTGCAAATAAATTGTAGAATTATGGTGAGGGGAGCAATGAAGCATGCGGGAGAAGCAACTGAAACTATTATCCACTTATATTCCTAGGTGGCTTTGGTTTTGGATCACTGAGGGGTCTATAACTGCTACTATATTAAGTATGAGACTTTCCCCCTCTTTTAAAAAATCTATTGCCTAGTCACATTGAAAATTAATTTGTGACCATATTAATTGTAGCAAGTTTTAGAAAATAATTGTGAGTATTAGCACCACCTTTAGGTGATGTCAGTCTCTCAGGAACTAACCTGAAAATCTCTCACATGCACTTAGCTCCCATCAGCCATATCTACAAATGTACAAAGGCTGGCAAGCTAGTCTTGGATCCAAAGTTGGCTCACAGCTTGTCATTACATAGAAAAGGACAGGGACAAAACAACTTAATCACATGGCAGCCACCAATCTGTATAGCCTTTGCTGCCAGCAGCATGCCCAGAGGAGAGGGAAAAGGGGACTGGGAAAAAGGGATGCAGTGGGATTTGAGTCATGAGGGTTGTGAAGAGAGCTCCCAGTGCAGGGAGTGGGATGCAGGGGTGGTCTACCCCAGAGGGAAGATGCAGTGATCTATTTGACATCAGCTGGAGACACTGATGAGACTGTGGTGACAGAAGGAGGCAGAGGAAGAAGCTCTTTGCATCCCTCCTTGCGGCAGATGGTACACAAAGCCAGGACTATCGTTCAGTACATCTGGCAGCTCTTGCATGGCTGACTATTCCATAAATGGGGCAGCTTTAGCACAGGGAGAGATCCAAAGTGAGAAGAGCAAGCAAGAACAGCAAAACATTTTTTTTTTTTTTAAATAGCTTGTGATTTTATGCAGAGTGATTTATAGTTCTGGTTCATACCCTCACCACCGCCATATTTGGTGTCCCCACAGTCCTACTATCCCCTGACACTGGATTGCTCATGCTGCCCTGGCAACCCTGTAGTTCATATGGAGTTTTGTTACTTTTTAAATTGTGCTGAGGCAGAGGAAGCTGGAAATTACTCCCATCAAAGTTAAGGCTCTGCAGAGGGATGCAGTCTCTCTTTCTCTGTTTCCTGAATCAGAGCCATCTCCAGCTACGTGCTTCCCCTACTTTCTTTGCCAGCCCATGCAGAGGAAGAGGGAAATAAGATTTGCTTTATAACTTGCTTCTACATGATAGATCCCGCCAGAGCTATAAGCTTCAGTGAAGATACTTTAATTTTCTGGAACCATCAGCCAGCCTAGGAAAACTCTGAAGAAATGATACTGACAGAGTTTGATAAGTGTCTTTGCTGTCAGCACTCTAGTGTTAACCCTCCCCTCCAGTTTCTTGCTGTTAGATATGAGTGGCTTTCTATTCTTATTTCCTCTTTCACACAGGATCACATATTCTTCCTACAGTTGTGACAGAAAACGGATGGCTAATTCATTCATCACAAGCACTAGTCAGTAACAGAAGGCTATCTATTGATGCAGAAAAATCTCTGTAACTGCTCACGACGGACTTTCAGATTTGACATTTTTCTACAGGAAACCCCAAGTAGCACATTGCCCGGAACCACTGGCTGTTGTAATGCTGTTTAGCTGGGGTGGGTCTCAACACAAAAAACTGCAGAGGACATATGTGCGCATGTGTGCACATATACCCACAGTTCTAGGAAGCAGTGTCGTACAAGAATGGTATAAATTGTGCATTACCAATGCTAACAAAATGAGAATAATGGGTTGATATCCGTTGGAAAAGAGAAAAAACAGACATTACCTTGCAAAGGATCTTGTAACACTCCCCTGCAGACATCTTTTAATGCTCAACCCAATTTACTGCATTTCCATTTCTGTGAGCTTGAGAATACTCCCTAATGCCCCCCCTGCCCCCAAGAGCTGCTGTGCAGTGGTGCAGGAGTACATAAGAGCTCTGTGGTATGTTTCAGAGTTAATGAAAACAATGGCGACTTGCTATATGTTGTAAAAAGCTTTCACAGCTTGTGAAGATGGGCATGGAAGTTTGGGCTGAGCTCAAAAACGTCTGCAGGAGAAAATTGCAAGGTCTTTAGTACTTGCAATGAGTTGGCTGTATTTTTTGGCGATACCTGTCAAGCAGCAATGCTTGTGGAAAACTCTGGTCTATAATATTTCCTAAAGTGTGAGCAACTGCCCGTTGTCCGTAGCAGAGTGGGGACTGTACTGCCTTGTTATTCCCCAGCTGAACCCCGAGGCTGATTCCACTGGACAGCATTGTAAATTCACCAATGAAAGGGCTTACTGTTATTGCATTCTTGATATTGTAATGTAATAAACGTTGATGCAGGCTCTGGACCTTGTCCTGGTCAGCCCACAAGAACTGCACGACACCTGTAAATTTTATGATGAAAATTTTAAGATGACTGTCTCTTCATGGCCTGGGAGAGAGATCTCCTCTACTGTCTTCCCTACAAGTGTACTGTCCAGAACAAAGGGTCTATGCTGATCCAGCCTCCCTCCTGCCTTTGCCGAGAGAAGAACACCTAGTGGAGCTTCTTTCCTTTGGGTGCTAACTCTGGGTGATGTTTTCCTGGGAGGACAGTGGGTGCTTGCAGTTGGGAGCAGGGGCACAGGCGGCATCGCATGGAGTGGCTCGAGGCTCAGGCCCCAGGGTAGATTAAAAGGGGTAGACATTGCCATAATTCATCTTCTAATTTACTGTTATATGCCTGTGATATGACCATTGCTATGTTTCATTTCTAATTACCGTAATAAACTGCAGTGAGTTAACACATTAATCTATTTGTTCATCCTCCTCTTTAACATCTGTTTAAAAAAAAAAAAAGACTTGGAACTGTTCCATCAAATCATAACATAGGTCACATGCTATTAGACAACAATAAATACAAAGCCATTTGGCTCTGCCTAGGTACATTAATATAAAGGTGTCTCATAGGACTTTCAAGTCTTTAAAAGAATTAGCAAATACTAATGAGTGTTCCACTTTGGAGAAAAGATGGAGCTAAGCTGGGAAAGGAAGAGAAACAAAAAAAATCTTGCAAAGTCAAGCTTGCAGCTTTCCTACAAATCTATCTATCAGCAGTGGGATAAGAAAGAATTTTCCCATTGTCATGGATATCCACATGCATGTCCTTTCAGGATAGGTAACGTTTGTGGAATGTTAGGTTTGTGGAAACCTGACATCATACTTTCTTTGTGAAAGTATAACAGATCTGATAGTTGATCAGTGTATGTCAGCAGTGGAGACCATGTCATCAGTTGTTCCTTGAAGCAGATATTTTCTCCACTTAGACAGTTTTGAATGTGAGTCTTAACAGGTAAATTGTGATTAGTGGTTTCTTGTACAGAGAACTTCCCAAAGCAGGACAGCTGTGAACAGAATAAAAGATGTCCACAGAAGAACAGCGTGAGCAATGAAACCTCAAGTATTCGCTGCTCCACAGAAGTGTCCTCTGACCAAGGTGAGGAAGAGGAAACCCCCCCTGTGCAAGTCATTGCAATTGAACAAACTGCAGCCCTCGTGGCTCACAACTAGAAGGTGATTCTGTTTCTGCATTCGGACTGTTAATATGTCAAAAGTTTCTAGCTCTACGATCTCCAGTTTTCTTGGCTTGTCTGTCACAGAGGTAGAACAAGAAAAGGGAAAGGAAAAAGGAAACAGGAAAAGGAAAAGACACTAATACTTTGTGATTGCAGTGTAGGCCTGGCATGATTTTTCCCTGTCACAGCACTTCTTCCACTTCTCCCTTCCTTCCAGAATTATATGCTAGGTCATGCTTTAGTATAAAACAAAAAGTTATTAAATTATATAACTCACATAAATTAATGTAAACCAAATAAAGTCAAAACAGGTAGAGAATTTACCTGATAAAAGTGCCTGAAATTTCAGGAAGTCCTCTTGGAAGTTTTGAACGGGTACGGCATGTACACAGGCATGCAGTTACAATGCTGCTTCTAGTAAGAACTATTTCTAAAGAAAAAGTTCAAGTGATCATAAATCTCAGTCAGTTTGCTGAGACTAAAATTCCAATGAATCAGAAGATCAGAAATGAGTGACACACCACAGGATCAGATCTGTGAAAAGGAACCAGCTCAACAGCATTTCAGCACTACCCACATACGCCTCACCTTTGCTCACAGCTACTAGAGCACTTTCTTTATACCTCCAGGATCCTTCTTGTAGCTTCTTCTGGAGATGTACCAAAGCTTAGCAAAATGAAAGGGCTTTCTCAAAAAGTCCCATCATCCCACTGGTATAGAGACATTTTTAATGAGATTATACATCATTCGTGGTGTCCCACCAAAGGTACAACAGTTCAGCCATTACTGGAACTCAGAGCAGAACTTAGCGTGAGTACCCAGAGCCAGGTAGGCATTTCTGTTTCCAGTTTATATTTCTCTGATTTGGCAGAAGTATGGGGAAAGCTTTTTAGCTACAAATCTATGACTAATATCCCACCTTCCACCTCACTTGATTGCATTGCCCCTGCTTTTTCCCCAGAACCCTTCTTCAGTATTCACCTGAACTGCATGTATGGAGTTCCCGCAGTAAGGGTCCACCAAACAGGTGCTCCAGATGCTGACTTATTCAGGCACAGGTTGTTGCCAGGTGCATCCTGCTGGATGTATTGCAACTGTCGTAAGAAGGCTTTTTGTGTGAGAAAGTTGTTCAAGCACCTGCTCCACACATGAGATATTACTACAAGGTGAGGTGTGAATATAAAGTGACGGACATTTTGAAGGCATTTTCCCTCCTAAAAATAAACTCATCTTCCATTCAGATAGGTTTAGTGGGTAAGAGAGAAAGCTAATTTGGGGATCATCGACATCAAGTCTGTTAAGCCCCCTCTGTTAATCTCATCAAGTCCCTGTTAATTATAAACCAGAAGAGACAGGAAACCCTCTCTCATGAGGGGCCATCGTTCTCTGCAGGGTTAAATTTTGTATACCCCAAGAGATTTGTTAAGACTTGTCCCCAGGGGTGCCTACATAGTAAAGGAGTCCCTTGAGACTTCTAGCTGTTGATAAGCATGGAAAAGTAGAGTAACGGAATTGGGAGAGAATCCACCTGACACCTGAACATTAAACAGTTGATTCTGGCTCCATTCTCTTCCAGAAAGACAGCACAGGTATGAAATAAAAATGCGGGAAAATCAATCAAATTAATATAAACAAATTATTATCCTGAAGATTTTTGGTATTCAGTAACTGAATTGTACATTTTTTGGTCTTTGTTTATTAGGTTCCTATCTGGAAGTCTGAGATTATGGGTTTGGCTTTTTGGGGGTCTTGCTGCACAGCAACTATTACTACAGGTAGAGCCCTTTAGGTTTTGTAATTTTAAACAAAAGGTCACAGCAATGCTTTTATTTGTAGTAATATTCTTTGTTGCTGTGCAGATCCAGACACGCACTTAGCTGTACACCATGTCAGAATTTGGATTTGTTCCCTAAGTTCCTGTTGCTGTGGTTTACACGCTGCAGGACTCTCAGGAGCACCCTGTCTCACTGCTGGCGGCTGACCGTGCGCTACGTGCTAGGCATTTGTTACAGCCTCTGCCAAGGCTCTTCATTCTGTTTAGGTTTGGGGGGTTTGCTTGTATCTGAAACAGATTTGCCCACCACATTCTGCAAACTGCAGGTTTAGGAGTTGATAATATTTAGTTTCTCTAAAACTGTAATAATGTACATAAAAAAATAGCTCTGAAATAGCTGTTTTAACCACTTCATATGTAAACTGTTCTACATTCTTTATATGAATTTAAGTCTTGCAGCCTTAGTAAAGACTGTGTATTGCAATTCCTCTTTGCTTTGCTTTATTTTTTTCCTAATTTGTGTTCTAATAAACCTTAGATTTTGTGAGTTTAGAATATTTTTGTCTTTCAGGGCAGCACACAGTAAGGCAAAGGTGTAATCAGGCCTACTTAAAAGGGCCCATAACTTGGAGACACACAACACCCTGCAGTAACAATTAGCAATTTATACTTATTGTTGAAGGAGAAGGTGTCTATATTGATTATAATGATCTTGTGGTGTTTGAAGGAAAATATATAAACAAATTGGTACCTCAATGAATATTGCCTGCTCTCTCCCTCAGGATAAGGCACAGCCAATGTGTGCATCCCTGTCTGAAAGCAAGGAAGGGATGTACTGTTCAGTTACTGGTAATACTTCACAGGGCTGTACTGCAGTGCTTCATGCTCCTATCTGACTGTGAAGACTTCCACAGGACATTCTTCCAAGGTGGGAGACACATGAACTCTGAAAAGCATGGCAACACTTCTTGATACAGGTATGCAGCAGCAAGCGGATTCGAATGCTTATGCAGCATTGCATCAACCTGTCAGAGGAGTGAACATGGCTTATGCAACAGCTGTGTATGTGGAGTGCTTTCCACATTTGAATTAAGGCTAAAGAGGACTCTAGATCAAAATTTTTCACTTCCAGGGTTAATGCTCTAGTCTGAAAAGAAAAGTAGGATTTGGTTGCTGCAGCTAATGAGTATTGGGAAAATAACAGTCCTTTATCTGTGGGACAAGTGTATCCTGTACACACTGACCAGCAAGAATGCCTCAAGGGCTGTGAGCTCAGGATTGTCCAGCCTGGAGATTTCACATGGTCATAGGCAGCAGAGAATACAGATCTTGGAAAGTACTGCAGCAGTAATTCAAGCAACTATGAGAATATTTTCATGAAATGTTTGACTCCAACCGTATAGATGAGTAATTAGAAGAACTGTGCTTTTGACCTCTAGTGCTTAACTACTAAGTATAACAATGGTGTTTTCCTCTCCACTCCTTGAGAAATGAAGAGTTAGCAGAGGTCTCCACAACACCTTGCACCTGGAAGAGGAGAACTGGGAAGTCTGAGTTGAATCCTTTTACCGAAGTGTGCAAGACCCATTGGGACACCAGTGAGGGCTGGAATTCAAGTGTTTGGAACAAGAAGCCTGTGGACTGCAGCTCAGTACTGCTGCACCTTGAAGTGGAGCTGACTGCAATAACCATTGGTTCATCAAGGACTCGTTGTCTTTTAAATTCTGCTCTATAATTAAGCTTACATTCATCTGACATACCCCAGTCAAAAGGCCTGGTACAGGCCTTTGATGCCAGACACACTGTACTTCACCTTTTCTAGAAAAGTTTTTGGTGGAATTCCTGCAGGTGTTGAAATTAGTGTTCAGTGCGTTTCCACTGATATGTGTAATTGATAATTCCCCTGCAAAGAAATCTCCTAGACATCTTAGAGAATGAACCTGAAGGGGTCCTCAAGAGGCTGTCCCAGGATTTGTTACCTCCCATTCGCTGGCTCCCAGTTCAGTTACAAGTGCCGCATAGATTGAAAGGATGAAGTCGGGTGTGTCACATATTACATTCCCATTTGTACTGTGAATTCAGTGTCACCCTTGTACTAGTGCATCACCCCTTGTGTTTTTAAGACTGAACCATGATACTGCATCCAGACATCCCAGGAGTTGAGACGTGGATTCTAATCCAAGTTTTTGAACCTGGAGGTGTTCAAACTCTCCAGCCTCATACGGCCAGACTTTTGGACATTTGTTTGTTTGTTTGTTTGTTTGTTTGGTTTTTTTCTTTTGGCAGCTAGCACACTTGGAAATTAAGACAGGTTTAAACTCTATGTATCCTTGAAGCCAGGAACTAATTATTCACCCAAGTTCATATGGGGCCATCTGGTGGTGAAGTGTGGGCTAGGCAAGAGAGGATTGCCCGAAGAGAGGTCCATGATGGCTGGTGTGTTTCGATTATTTTTTTGGCCTGAAGTCTTGTATCTCAAGACTCTCACGCCTATTCCTCCTCTCCCTCTGCTTCTCTCCCCCTCTCCCTCTGATTATCTCCCTCTTTCCCTGGAACAAGAATTCAGTTTCATCTTGGCCAATCGTGGCTTTCTTGTCCCAGTAGTTTGTTCATCAGTTTGCCACAAGCCTTCCTCCCTAACTTGCTAAGATGTGAGGACTGTTCAGCTTCTGACACTGGAAATTACCTTGTGCTGTGTGCTGCTCCAGCAAGAATGTCTCATTTCTGTGTTGCACTTAGTTTCTTCCATGGTGAAAGCCTACTATCTCTTTTTTTTTTTTTTTTTGGCCTGCAACTTGGCAGGAAAATAAGGCATTACGGATTTGATTTCTTAGTGCCCTTGCTAAGCTCTAACTGAACTTTATGGTTCAATGTTATATAAAAATGAATTATGAAGACAGTTAATTTTCAGTTTCCTACATTTGAAAAGGCATTTTCTTTTGTATGCTTTGATTCATCCCTGTCATTGTTTCAGGGAGACATTTATCCATTCACTCTCTTTGAATAGCTCTTCATGAGTTTGATCTTCATGTGACAATCTGAAAAGCAGGGTGTGGTATACGGTTATGTATGAACATCTAATCTGTCATTAGGCATTTTCTGTGTAAAGTGCAGCTCAATACCTCTATTATTAATCTCAGCCAAAATTCTGCTGATGTATTTACACAATTAAATCTGCAGATAACATTGTTTTCCAGGAATCCATATGCATGTGTATCAAAGGGAAAAGGTTTTCATGAAAATTACCAAAACCTGCCTGTGAGGGAAATGCAGTTCCTAGAATGAAAATGAAATCCAGCAAACAAACCCCTAGACACTTCATATCAGCCTCCCCGTATCACCTCAGCTCAGTGTTTCCATTTCTGAAGGTGCTTATGTCCTCATGAGGCAATTTCTCAAACTCTTTGGCAAGTACTTTGATAACATTGTAAGAGAAATAGGATTCATTATTCCTCCAACTGATATAGATATAAAGAAAAAAACACAGAAACATTAAGTTCTAGTTAGTAAACATCATAACTAATTAATAGTCACCCTTTCCAAATTAAAAAAAAAAACACAACCCAAACAAAAGACAAAAACCCCAAAACCCCAAGCTAAAACAAAAAAGTGTTTCTTCAGGTTGATAACAACCCCACTAGGGAAGCAAAGGTCTCCTCCTTGGAATTTCAAAGAGGATGTGGTTTTCTTTGCTTCCTGTCTGGTCATCATGCAGCCTTGCAAAATTGTATTTACCTAAGCAATAATGTATTGGATGCATGAGTAAAATACCCTTGACATTTTTCTTTGTTTTGCTGTATTTCTTCCATGATGTTAAAGACCATGTTAATAGGTTTTTTATGCCAGTAAAAGCATGGAGTATTTTTCCCCTAGTACTTTTGCAGGGCTATTTTGTTTATCACTGTTTACTAGGACAAATTGTATAACTAATCCCATTGAAAAGATGCAACTGTAGAAAGCACCATGAGTTCAGGAGGTTGGAACAATGCTTGCTTGCTAGGCCACCTATTCTGTCAGAGGAATCAGAGGGATTTGCTGAAAGATTGACCACCCCATCTTATAATATAGTACTGTAGTTCCTTACGAGGAAGAATGGATGGTTTAATCCCATCTTGCTTTCAGTGTCTTTTTCCAGCAATCTGCTGTCTTGGAAAGAAAAAACAGAGATGGAAACCTAATCTAATGATCTGCAATCCCAGTTTAGTTACTGAAGAGAACACTGTGTGCTCTTAGCAATGGTGGAAACACCAAAGTGCCAGATATTAGCTCAGCACACAGGTATGGCAGCATTAACTTTTGCAGCAGGGTCCTGGGTAGTTTGTTCATTTACAGAATTGAAGAAACCCATCAGAACAATGGTGTGGGAAATTTCAGAATTTATCCACTAGGCTGAAGGAGAAGACAGAACAATTTATATTCTGATTTGAAAAAAAAACCCCAAATTA
>VZTL01016952.1:11360-65556 GCA_013400535.1 Scopus umbretta
GCGGCGGCACCCGAGGGGGCGCGCTCGCCGCCACCTTCGCCTCGAGCAACCCCGCAGCCTTCCCCAGCGCGGGCACTGCGGTCCCGATGGAGATGCCGCTTGCCAGTGGAAGCACGTATTTCACCCGTTTCGCTGGCTTGCTCTCGGAACCGAGGTAAATCGTCTATGCGCCTTGCGCTGCCGAAAGTTAGATGCAGTTTGATGCCCGCCCCTGAGGATCTGACTGCTTGGGGGGAGGGGGGGGTAAAAAAAAAAAAAAGGGGAAAAAACCCCCAGCGGGGGGCAAGGTGTGCAAATAAATGCCGTCAGCTGCAGAGTTTATAGCACAAAAGCGCAGGAGGGGTCCTGTCAAACATTGCCTGAGGTAGTGCCACCTCAGTTTTTCCCCCCATACTCCGACAGCAGCTGATTCTTCGCCCACTTAACTATCCCACCGACAATGTCAAGCTGTCCAATTTATTTCATCGCTTACTGACATGCCAGCTCACCTCTGCTTGCCACCCGGGTCGTGCCTCCTCCCTCCCTCAGCTTTGTCTTATTGATGGGACCAAAATGCCTTTCATCAGCCCAAACAGGGCAGTAACAAAGAAAAGTGGGAGAACAAAAGAAGGATTTGCTAAAAAAAAAAAAACCACAACCAAAAAGGGGGGCTCTGTGTGTGGTTGGAAGTAGGAATCAATAGAAAGTCAAGGACTAGAGAAACAGGTGAAAATATTTTTGGGAAGAAAGGGATGCTACATTTTTTTGGCTGAGCTACATCCTCTCGCCTGGATTCGCGGCAAAGGAGGGAAAACCTGTGAAATCTTGCCTTCCCTCTCACACTTACACTACAGTGCGTAAATATGACCTGCTCTTATTTTGCTGAGAAAAAATGATGAGACTTTGGAGCACCTGACAGTCTTGGGGCTTCACCAAATCTCTACCTATAAGCAAGCATAATTCTTGGGTGTAGGTTGAACAAAAAAGCTCAGCAGAGTTCTGAACTTCTGCATAGCCTTGGCTGTGCAAGTTGTGGTGGATGTCTTACATTTTTAACGTGGTGGACTAAAGGTGTATTGATGAGGAATCCCTTCCTGCCACCCATGCTTAGGCTAGTTGATAACTGATTATATTGCTGAAAACTGCAGGGTAAGCTTGCATGAACAGCTAGCACATCTCAGCTACATCTCTCGCAGTGTTTCACATCTCAGGCTTACACTATTAATTGTACGGTAAATGTAGACTAAACAGTATAGCATAATTCTGACCAGTTTAGCTGGGGGAAGAATACCTTTCGGTTCATGCGGTCGATGTATTGCTTTTGCAAAAAAGACTTGCAGTGAGAATTTATTTGGGGTATCGTGGGACACACATAAACAAACACAAAGGGCTCAGTCACCTGCTGGTAGACAGCTCTTGTTTCTCATTTAGGAAATCACACCTAAGGCTGTTGCTGATAGATGTTAATAAGGACTGAGGTAGGGATGAAAACCTACAATGAAGTGGGTCTGATTTAAAAAAAAAAAAAAAATTAAAGTAGTGCCATCAAAACTGAAGGCATTAATAGCTAGATTGTCTCTTTAGGCAGACCTGAATTTGAGGTGAGTAACACCTGATGGCAAGAAAGTGACATTTCTTTCCTACTTGTGCTTTCCTTAGGGAATGTATGAATGGGGAAGTAGAGTTAGTAACTCAGGTTTAGCTTTCCCCTCAGTGGTAAACAGTGGTGTTTTCTCAGTGAGCCTGCTGGGCACTGGCAATTTCTTAGCAATTTTTTTGCAGGTCAAGCCAAGGAGTCCCCAGGTGCGTGGTGCTTGCTTAGCACACCACCCATGGTCTGGGCAGTCTGCATGGGGACATGAACGTTTTACATAGGATTGAAGTCCAAGTCAGCAATTAACTATAAAAGTTTCATAGATCCATCTGTGCCTACTGAAGTCTTAGGGCAGCATAGAATTTGGCTCAGCATACGTTGGGAAGGCAACAAAAAGTGATTGTGATGCCAGTGGTGAAATTCTTACTGACGTCAGCAGGGGAATGATTTGCTCTTCTCTATGACTGCAGTCAGAAATGAATCCCTGATTGGCGGCCTCCAAGGAGCTGTGCTTTCTCAAACATTACACAAAAAGGAAATATTATGCATAACTGAGTTTTAATTGTTTCTTGAGTTAATTTCAGTGTGGGTAGGTTACACCATCATTTCAGAAAAAATGCTATTATTTCAGTTCTGTTAGAGTAGTATTTTTGCTTGCCTTGTGGTACAAACTTTCCTAAAAGAAAGTTTCTTAAAGAAAGACCTCAGTAATTAGCTCTCTGGTATTAAGGAGGGGCATATACCTATAAGAATTTAGTAACTATTTAAAGGAAACACTTTCCATTAAGGAAAAGCTGGAAGGTTATTATGCTAATAACATTCTGGATGGTGCTGTTCCATGTAGCATTCCCATAGGTATTAATGGAAGTTTTGTGCTAAATCAGCAGTAGTTTTAGGTTGTGGATTGTAAAAAAAGATATGCTGCCCAGCAGGATCTTAATCCTTCTGCATTTACTTAGGCAAACTTTGTCTTTGAAATGCTTTTGAAATCTGTCCCAATTTTCAGCAGGAGTCATGCCTGAATAATATTACGGGATCGGGCTTCAAATGTAAGGGCAACAGAATTTAAATATATTACGACAGATCTTCTCTTAATCCGGAGATGTAGAACGTGGGTTAGAAGAGGAAAGAGCTATAGCTTTAGCTTGTTACTTCTTGACTTAGCCACGGTGGACTGATTTCTCCACGTGTTCTTGTACTGTTTTGTTTTCAGGGACAGCTCTGTTGTGTAGATCAGGCTGCTGCAAGGATGGGGCCCCTGGAAGCAGCAAGCGAAGAAAACCAGACAGGTGAAATGAAAGTGGAGCAGTTCACCAAGCTGTACTTGCCAAGGTACACCACACCGCTCAACGAATTGGCTCTGGACCCTAAACCAGAACTGAAGGACAGCACAACACTAGTTGAAGTGCAGATAATCCTCATCTTTGCTTACTGCTCCATCATCCTCCTGGGGGTGATTGGAAACTCCCTGGTGATCCATGTGATCATCAAGTTCAAAAGCATGCGCACAGTGACTAACTTCTTCATTGCTAACCTGGCCGTGGCTGACCTGCTGGTGAATACATTGTGCCTGCCCTTCACTTTGGTTTACACGCTGTTGGGCGAATGGAAGCTGGGCCCAGTCTTGTGCCACCTGGTGCCTTATGCCCAGGCTCTTGCTGTGCACGTGTCTACTGTTACTTTGACTGTGATCGCTTTGGATCGGCATCGCTGCATCGTCTACCACTTGGAAAGCAAAATCTCTAAGCGGATCAGCTTCCTGATTATAGGAGTTGCCTGGGCAGTCAGTGCCCTGTTGGCAAGTCCTCTGGCTATCTTCCGTGAGTACTCGCTGATTGAGATCATTCCTGACTTCAAGATTGTGGTCTGCTCTGAGAAGTGGCCAGGGGAGGGGCAGCTCAACTATGGCACCATCTACAGTGTCTCCATGCTCCTGATCCAGTACGTGCTGCCTCTGGCAGTCATCTCCTATGCCTACGCCCGTATTTGGACCAAGCTCAAGAACCACGTTAGTCCTGGGGCAGGGAATGACCACTACCACCACCGGCGGCGGAAAACCACCAAGATGCTGGTGTGTGTGGTTGTGGTGTTTGCTGTCAGTTGGTTGCCATTTCACACCTTCCAGCTAGTCAGTGACATTGACAGTCAGGTGTTAGACCTGAAAGAGTACAAACTGATATACACAGTGTTTCATGTCATTGCCATGTGCTCAACGTTTGCTAACCCTCTTCTCTATGGCTGGATGAATAACAACTACAGGACAGCCTTCCTCACGGCCTTCCAGTGCGAACAGCGGCTGGACTCCATCCACCCTGAAGTTTCAGCAGCTTTCAAAGCCAGGAAGAAACTAGAAGCAAAGAGGATTCAATTCCCTGGAGACTCTTTCACACAACCTACCAATGTCTAAGATGTCTGACTTTAAAGAAGAAAAGAATATGTTGTGGGCAAAGGAATAAATCCATTTTGACATGTGCATTTTTAATGCATAGTTATATTCATAAATGGTGAAAGAAAAGTAGCAGGAAAGTTGAGGCAGGTGGTATGATCTGAGGGGATTTGATTGGCATCAAGAGTATGTAACTACACAACTGTGAGGAAATAAAAGGGAGAGACTTTGTTTATGGCTGTCTCTAACAGCGTAAGAGACACTCCCATCCCTCCCATCTCTTTTTGACAAGTCTAAATGACGAAGGCAGCGTTGGCTGGTTTTGCTGTAGGAAGGCAAAGGGCTGATTTGTAGCACAGGAATATCGATGGTGGGAGCAGGGAATTTTTATAGTGGATATGAAGATCAGGGACAGCAGAAGTCTGCCAGGAGAATGAAGCTTGTCTGGGGAAAATGGGCTGTGCTGCTTAGAGCTCAAACTTTTCAGACCCCTTCTCTCCCACAGGCATCTTTTGTGAAGACAAATGAATTAAGAAGATAAATATGTTACTGTTTTTTTTTCACTTGTACTGAAGTACTTTAAACCAGAGCATTTGAAATTGATTAGGGGGGGGAAAAAAAGAAAAAAGGACGGACCCCCCCCCCTCCCCCCCCCGGCCCCAAACAACAGCTTCAATGTGAAGAAAGGTCAAGTTTCTACATAAAATGAAATGTAGGCCAATCAAATGGGGTAGAAAGTCATTCCTTAAGAATGGGCTGTGGTTTCACTGTTGAGAAATTTGCAAGCCTGTGACCTGATCAGTCATTCCCTGCAGATCCCTGCCTTTCATTCTGCACTGGGAACAGCTCACACAGTGCTTTAAAGTGGCATTTGAGGGCAGGGGATGCAGGCTCACCTCTTCTGTCAGCACTTCATAAACTGCCAATATCTTAATTTTCAGGACCTGCTTAAATGTTTAACGTGTTATTAACTCCACAGGCTTTGAATTGTTGCTGCTTTCTCCCTGGATAATAAAACAGCAGAAAATTTTGATCCTCTGGAAAGGCTGCTAGATGGTAATGTGCTTTTCCTTATTGTGGTTTTATGTCACACTCATCTCGGAGCTTTTTCCATCTTTAGCCTTTGTAAAAATTAAGAACATCTGAATGACTGTAACCTAATAACAGTATGCTAGGTTTATGTGATAACTTATCAGTTATTCTGCATGCTGTAGTTAATAGTTAAATTCCTCTTTTGCTCAGGTATAAAATTTTAATCTGTTTACTGTGTTGTACACAGCAATGTTCAACTCTTATGTGTCTTTGTTTAGCCTCTTTGAACTCATTAAAGAGACCAAGAAAACTTCAATCCATGTTTATTCCAAGCTGCCCTGTTGCTTATCTAGAATAAAAATAAGCGCGATACTTTCACTTGGAGTCTCTTTCCACAGCTACATGTCAGCTGCCTCATTTTTTTTCCTCTCAATTTTTCATTGTTCCTAAATTCATTGTGTTGTCTCTTACAAATTAAAAACCAAGAAAACTCCAGTACTGAAGTGTTAGCAATATAATGAATGGTATCAGATCTTTATCAAGTGGAGAAATTAATCTTTGTGTATGCAGTATTTGGCAACATCCTTTAAATATCCATGAAATCATTTGGACTTGGATTTTCATGAACAGAGAAGGGAGGTCTAGAGAATTAGCTAGTGTTTACTCAAGCAGGAAAAAGTATCCATCATTCTTAAACAGTTTTACAAAAATAGATTAATTCTCAACCATGTTGAGAACATGATATTGTCCACAAGTTATTTTTGTCTGAGTATTAATAATATCCAAAATGTAAGCTCAAAACTGTTAAGGGTGAGGAAGGATTACAGAAGCGTGCAATTATTATGGACATCAATCATATGTATCAGTTACAGTTGACTCTGAACCCTTCATCAGAAGTATTATTGCCACAAATAGCCTCCTTTATTTAAAAGGCAAATAGTTTAAAAGTTCTGTTTCAACTTTTAAGCCTGTTAGAATGTGGTATATAGACAGTTTGGAAGTAACCATGACAGTGTGTGCTAAAGCTACCATTGCTGGGCTGATTCTCCATAATTTTAAGTCTGCTTTACATCATCCTGTATAAAAGTGATTAATTACAAATTATCCTTCAGTCTGTTTCACGGTATCTTTATTTTACTGCTTCCTAAGCTTTCTCTGCAGCCATTGTGTTGAGCCAAAGCTGGTGTGCTAATTTATTGCATTGCTTTCCTCTCTGCTGTGTGGAGGTGGTGCTGGGGCCAGTGCCTGCTTTAAGGCCACAGACCTCTGCACAGTGTCCCACTGCATGATATGGATTTTCCCATGGGTGCTTGAAGACGGGATGTGGAAGAGCCAGCACTCACAGCCTGCTGTATAGCTTAGTCACTTCTTGGGACTTGGCTCCTGCACGAACATAGCTACGCACTTTAGTAGCCTTTCGTGTTGTAGGAAAATTAGGCATTTTCTTACCAAAAGCAATGAGGTAGCACCATCCCTCACAGTTGCCCCAAATCCCAGCTGTCAGAAGGATGTGAAAAGCCAAGGTTTGTCCCTATTTCCCCCTAAGTGGAAGTGAACCTGTAAGCAGGCTTTAACCACCAGACTGAGGAGTCTGCAGGGGAGCGTCTCCTTTGCCTGATATAGGAACTGGAATCCAGGTCTCCCCATTCACCTGTTAGTGCTTTAATTAGTTTTTGTAAAAGCAGTGTATTGTTTTCCCAAAGGTAAAGGTACAAGTTTTATACAAAGACAAACAATACCAGCAGCAACTCTCATTTAAGAATTTGCAAGTAGGTGGTGGGGCACCCAAAATGAAACGTCATCGCTGATTCAGGGCAAGCATTGGAACAAATGTGCCTCAGTTCTTAGGAGAGTGACCTAGCCAGCACAGTGCAGCCTCTCTTGAGGCTTTATAGAGCTGTTCTATTATTATAAAATAACTAAACTTTTAATACCATGATTTTATGGGCTTATGACCATTTTTAATTTTAAGGTTATGACCTTTGTGTGGCACTTGGGTTCTGGGCCAAGGATACCAAAATCAACATAGACAGAATTTAAGTTAGCCCCGCCGTGTTCTTCATGAGTACTTCTACTATAAAGATGCTGTGCTGCGGGCAGGAGGAGAGCAAGGAAAGTAGCATCGTGCTAATCTCTGCGTGGGTCTTACTTTGGGCTCTCATTTGGGGTTGGCTGAAAAAAGGGGAGACCTATCCACCACATGGATCCCATCAGATGTAATCTAGGATCCTAGCTGCCTGGCGCTTAGTTTTGGTCCTCACTGGAAGAACGCATTTTGGTGCCTTGCAAATTTTACTGGGAGAAATGTGTCTCCAGGCTTAGGCAACAGCAGAGTACTGAACGCTACACGCTTAGATATGCACAGATGCACCCATACTTTCTCCCAGCACTGGCTGGGCATGAGCCAGCTCAAGCCTGGTGGCAGAAGAGCTGCACTCTTGCGCTCTCCTGAGGCTTTCAAGCTTTGCGTTGGAGAAGGATGTAGCCTCAGGTACAGCACCGTGCTGCTTCTGGATGAGTGTTAAAAGTCATGTTGCCTGTTCAGCGCTACAGCCATTGGTTCACAAGTGGAGAAGGGGGTAGAATTCTGAGTGAGTTTGCCAGGGTCTTATGGGAGTCCAGTGCAGCTGCAGGTTTTTGGTATGTGGGGACAGTGCTGAACTCTCTCACCTAGCCCTAGAGTAAGTAGTCTTCACTGAGAATTGTGATGTCCACGTAGAGCAGCACACTATGACTGAGCAGAAAGTGTATCATTGTGAATGTGAGAAAAAAATAGATTTGAGGGCATCAGCAATTAAAATAGAGGGACTAAGCCTGGACAACAAATGGGTTTAATATACGTGTCTCTTTACACATGAATCGTATGGCAGAGCTATGCAAAAGCTGTTTGGTAGGGTTAAGTTTGTTGGAAATAACTGTTGCCTCACAGTTGGTATAACCATGTCTTGTATAAAATGTGTAATGGACATACATACATTGCCAAAATATTAGTAACTTAAGTTAGATAACACTAAGAGTAATGACTGAATGGAAAATATTATCTGCATTTTATCTGTCAGGTCACAAAAGAACCAGTGAATTCACACATTAGTAAAATCCATTTCCTTGTGTCGTAGTTTCTAAACTCCCTCAGGGATTTTTCTTATATTAATCCAGATAATGACCTTAAGGGATTAATTTTGTCTTTGGATCCCCGAGTTATTTACCTGGTGCCATCATTATAAATGCCACTTCACAATAAGGGAGCTACTTTGTGCCAAATGACAGGTTCTTTGCCCTAAGAAGCTAGGAGATACAGGTAAATCTATGCAATGTTAGTGTCACTGAAAAAACATGTTTTTAATCCTGCAATATAAATGCTTATTTATGCAATTGATAGTGATTTTCGTATCTCAATTTAAAAAAAAAAAAATTAAATTGGATATTATTTTAAAATAAAATTAATACAAGGGTAGTGAGGAAATCTGAAGCTGCTAAAACTGGAGAAGTCAGAGAATGAGCAGCTACTTCAAGAAGCAAGAAAGAGAGAGCAAGAATGGGGCTAGTGGGATATAATTGATTTATAGACTTTCCTTTTTCCCCTTAGTCTGAGCAGTGAGAGAAACGTGTTAAAATGAAACCAGGGCAAATGAAGACACAGATCAATTGTGTGCACAAAGGACAGTGTTGCCCCAGGAAACTGAGGAACTTTGAGGAGAAACTCCCATGATCATCTGAGCCTTAAAATTCACATCATGTTCTCAAGCTAGTAAACCTATGTCTGTACCATTTCACCTAAATGCAGTATAGGTAAACAGCTCCGTACTGATAATGTATCAGAAGCAATGGATGTGTTATTAGTTCTAGCCAGTACATGGGGTGAATAATGCATACATACTCCTCATATGCTCATTTCAGATGGGATATATGAAAAAAATTGTGCTTGTGTTAAAATCTTTTCCCTCTCAGACTTGACTGAGCTCCTCTGGAAGGAGAGAGCTTCAAGCTATAAAACTTAAAGACTGTGGAATTACCTATCTGATGATGGAGGCACAATTTAGCTTGAAAAATTTATTGTAATCTGTTTTGCTGATACCGTGTCAGAGAACAGGCTGTGGTTTGCCTCTTGGACCTGGAGCTGAATTTGCACAGCTGGAGTGTATATGAAACAGACTTTTATTTCTACACTTCACAACTCTCATAATCTACTAACCCTACTGTACAGGATATTTTCAACAGTAGAATCTACGCTCACACATTCGTGGGACCAAACTCCTTCTATCCCTTCAAGGTTGCACAGAGAAGTAAACGTCTAGGGCAATTCTTCTATTTACTGTCATCCTGTCAAAACTAGAGCTGTTCATACCCAACTGGATTTCAAAGTTTGTTGGAGGCACTGTGACTTTTTAATTTATTTAAGGTAACCCAGCTGGTGAAACAGCTAGCCTTGCTCTCATTGCATGCTGGCTCAGGACAAGCCCATCCTAGTGGAGCACGGCAACCGATACCCAGCCATTCCTCACCAAACTGAACCTGAAGGTAGGTGCTGAGGCAGAGACACCCTTCGCCATGGATTGTGAGGATTGCTCCCAGCAGCTGGGCTTGGGGAAATGTGAATCAGTTTTTCAGCACTTTGAATCTCTGTTTATGCTGCTGTGAGGACAATGCACGTTGCGTTTGGTGGTGTTTTGTCCCAGTTACACTCTGATGTGGATGAGTCCACAGAGTATAATCATGCAAGTGCCACAGGTCTGCTGCCTCTCAAGTTCAGCATATTTCAGCTTCCAGAACTGAAAGACGACAGACAGTAAGCGTCCACAAGAAATCCGTGTACTGAGCACATGGAAACCGTGTACCAGCACAGGGAGAGATAAGATAGCTGTAGGTCAGTTTTGCTGGGCTGGTGACATTGTAGCCGTAGCAGAGGTCCCCTCAGGCTGGCTCATCCTGTGTGCCTTAGTCCTAGATTAAGGCTAGCTCTGGTACCTCCTGCTGTCTTTAGCATTGATGTGCCCCGAGGCACCAAAAGCTGGTGGCCACTTTGTAATAATGTGAAGCAAGTGCTGGTAGACTCCACCACTTTGGGGGGCAGTGCATTTCTGCCCCGTGCCTCCATTAGCCATCCTACTCGTACCAGAGCTGAACTGGCAGGGAGATCTGCGGGGAAGAATATTTCACATGTAAGACGTGATAATGTTCTTGTACTGACAAAAACACTGGCTGACAGGTGGTTATGCCAAAATATAAATACTTTAAGACAGAGCTGGATGCAGCCGCGGTGGAATGGGAGTGTGCAGCAGCACAACTTCTCTGTCACCACAGCATGAAGCAGATGCTGCTCTAGGCACTGCTGGTCACAAGGCACAGAACAAACTTTCTTGCCCAGAAGAGCTTCCTTGACTGAAAATGTGGTTTTCCATGGTCTGTTTTCTCTCATGGGGTAGGAACTCCTTGTCAGGAACAGGTGATTTAATTTGCTCTCACAGTCACTGGGACATCTTGCCAGACTTCTGGTCACATCTGTTGGTTAGAAAGATCAATTCCTTGCTTTTGCAGTGAAGTCCCACAATAAAACAAAACAAAACAAAACAAAAACACCAGAACACAATAACAACAAACAACCCCCCAACTTTACACTTTGCAACCTAATCATCTTTATCTCAAACAGAGGAGCTAATGATTTCCTTGTACTTGGTAGGGGTTCATGTGAAACTCTGAAGGACCAGGAAAAGATGGAGGAGCATTTCCTGAGCATGGGCATCTACCTCTGCTTGCACAGAACCATGCAGGAGCTTATTATGTTTGCATACATTCTTGAGGTTTAAAACAATGTAACTGCTGGCTGATTATTTTGAAATTAGACCATAAAATTGCACTGTAAAAATAAAGTTTTATGAATACCACACTTTGACAAAACTACATCTTTACTTACAAGACGCAAGCACATAAACAAATAACAAGATTTCATACCTAAGATTGTAAAGATGCTTTATAATGAAAGCTGAAGACTATAGATTTTTTAATTAAAAAATGAATTTGGCTTTATCAATTCACTTAGGACTTTTTTTTCAGACAAGCTCAGCACAAAGCGTAACTCCACTAGGTCCATTTATTAAATTCAGTAGTCTTTTTCTGTAAGAAATGCTTACTAGACTTACTAAATGTGCTGTTTGTGGAGATAAAATTTCTGATCAAACTTCCCTTTTAATTAATGGAATAATACTGTGGAAAACAATGAATAACCTCTAAGAAATCAGTACATTAATACTGATATTAACTGTGTATACTGTATTTCACCCAATGCTTCTCAGTTTTTTCTTCCAAAGATATCGAGACCTGTAGCAAAAGAGAAGGAACATTACTATCCCTGTACCAGAGGTGGGAAAACCAGGGCATGGACAAGTAAAAGGATCACTGGGTGTCATGTGGTCCATGCTTGCTGACTGTGGCAGGGCCTGTGTGTGGGCGCAGCTTGCTATGCCAGATGGCTGAAGCTGAAGGCTTCCACATTATCTGTAGAAGCAGGCTGGGAGTCCCTCCAATTACAATTATTTTGCTAAATAAAACAAGAGTAGAAGGTGAAGCTGAGCAGTATGCCGCTGATAGTCCACACCACTGAACTAGCATGTTCCTTGGCACTGGTTTGGACTCTGCCAGCTATCACTCTCCCAGACAGAGCTTATGCACACGTGCAACAGATTGTTCCCAGAAGATGGATACAGTTCTCTCTGTCATCCAGCACTGTCCTATCACAGACAGTGATAGGACTTCAAACATACCCTCAGTGCCACCTCTCAGGGTGCACAGCACACAGCTGGTTCATGCTATGAAAACTCTTTCCTGGTGGGCTGCAATATGCTCTCCCATGAGTCCAAAGTCTCTGAAGATATGTCTGAGGGATAGAGGGATACCACATAAGGTGCAGAAGAGACCTAAGGCTAAATACCACAAAATTTGGAGGAGGGCTACTGCCAGCACACATTGTCTGACCACAGGGCCAGAAGAACAGTGCACTGCCCAGTTTTATTGAGCTATAGTCTCTGTGTCTGGATTTCGTTGCATGGAGAAGGAGATTCTCCATCCTTCTACAAAAGGTAAGCCTATGTGTAAGCAGCAGGGATTTTCCTGAGTACTGTAGTCGAACCTCAACTTAGTAGTGGAGTTGTTGTTGTTGTCAACAAATAACAGAGCTAATACTAGGATGCTGTAGCTCTCTGAAAGCAAAAATATGAAACCCCAGAATATTTCTGTCCTGTTGTCTGTATGGCCAGCCTGATTTGTTATTGTTGTTATTGTTTATTTGCTTTGCACAGCTATCGTAACAGGTATGAACTGTGCCTATATATATGTGTATATTTGTATATGCCTATGATCTATATCTATATATTTGTAAAACAAAGTGAGGTTTCGGTCTCAAAGGGCTTAAAGCCCAAGTACTGTGTAAGCTTATAGATAATGGTTACTTGCACGGTTACTTGTAGTAGAGGGACATGGCAACACAAAAAATTACGGAACTTGTACTAGTCAGTATGATATACAGGGGTCAAGAAACCCCAGCTGTGTAACTCTCATTCCTGCTTCTGTAGGTGACTGGTGAAACTTTAGCGATAGGGACGCACAGTTTATGGTCTCCAGTGCTGAGATCCTACATGAGTCATCTTAAGCCAGAGGAATAATTGCAAGGACAAGCAGAACTAGAAATGAAGAAAGGGCTAGATGATAAGAAAGGCAGCCTCACTGTGTACAGAAAGTTTGCTTCCTTCAAAGTCGAAAATCCATGGTTAGCTCAGTTAATCGAAGGTAGAAAAAGGAAAGAAAGATAACTCATTACATTCAGGATCCTCGGATCCTCATCTTTACTTGCTTGCTTTCTTCTCATGGGGAAGCAAAAGGGATGCTATCCAACTCTGTGTATAACTGATTACCAGGACACAAACTGAAATGAAAAATAATGCCCTCCAGAATTGCTATTCAAAGGCCTAAGCTTGAAATACACCCTAAAAAGATGCTTGCAGGTTTATCAATCCCATTCATCATCCTTTCCCTTTTAGTACTTGTGCCTATGCGATGAATGCTGATTTTAAACATCAGAAGAAGCTGCCTTTCTCACTCAAGCTAGCTGGAAACCCCAATGGTGTGTTGACTTATTCTTGATAAACTATTATCTAGTGTCTCTCATAATCTCTTCTAGCTTGGGCTATAAAATCAGGCAGTAACTTCCTCTAACCTTACTTCATGTTAATTATTTTGCTATTCCTGCCAAACTCTTAGAACACTTCATAATCTCAAATGCATGTGTTGCATATGTATGATACAGCTCATTTCTGGCTTCTCTGATTTTTCTATAGTAGAATATAGCTGTTCCAATCCATTAAAAAAAAAAAAATCCAATCCCTCATTTTTATTGCTCAGTTTATTACTTCTCTGAGACATAATACAGGTGAAATTTTCTATCTCTCTGTGAGATTATATATATCGGATGTACTGTGGTAGCTTAGTATATGTATAGCTTGGTACTATAAAGGACACTAGAATCTTTGGCTGCATAAAGCTTAAATCTTGATTTCTGTATAAACCCCCCATGTCTACAGCTTCAACTACTTCAAATCACTATGCAAACCCCAGTAATTCAGCACCAATAAAGCAGCAGGAAGAGCTGCATGGATGCTTGACAGGACAAGAGGGCAGAATGAGGCAGTCTGCACCACCCATGCCTCCTGACAGTTGTGTAACTTGAAAGATACTGAACTTTGGCTCAAGAAGGAGTTTTTCTTACCTATTTTGTTCTATTACACAGAAAGTTGCTTGTCCCTTCTGGTGCACACAGGCACTCATTGCCTGGGCTCTGCTGCTGAAAGGGTAGATTCCCGGGGCACAAAATACCCAGGCCTTTGTATGTGTTGCTGGCAGCACTATAGTGTCCTTAAAACACGCCCCCCCTTCACTTTTCTTTACCCATCTCTCCACCCAGTTTGCTACAAAAGAGATTTTCCTCTTGGGATCTACGAGTGACAGTCCTTCATGGACTGTTTTATAGCCTTATGTCTTTGCAAATCCAAAACAACTGACATTTAAACAGCAGGGAAGAGCCAACAGTGCAAACAGAACTACAAGTCTATCACAGCAGGGCTTCCTGTTTAAAGTAAATGAAATGCTGACTCGTCAAAGAAAAACAGGTAAATGGGGAAGGTCAGAGCGCTGATGCCTTTTTTTTTGTTCTTATGTTGATAATTTCAGGTTAGAAACTGCATTCATGTTTTTCTGCTAAAGTTCTACCTATCCAGTATCACTGTTGCTGAGGTGAAAAGCAGATTAAAGAGGTAAATTATTAGGACTGACAACTGACAAACAGACTGAACTGCACTTCTAATCTTTGTACCAGTGTGTGTGTGATTCTTGGCATTGGTGTCTATATCTGAACTCCTGCAAGCTGATGTTCTTACTGCTGAACTTTGATGGATGGCTACCAGCTTCTGTTGCCAAAAAGAGCTAAGAGATAGAGAAAGGCAAATTTCAATGAAAGGCAATTTTGAATGTAGGCTTCCAAATCCCTTTTATTCTTTTGAAAATCTTCCCATAAACAATTTCATACTGTGCTGGTTTTGGCTGGGATAGTATTAATTTTCTTCATAGTAGCTCGTATGGGGCTATGTTTTGGGTTTGTGTGGAAAACAGTGCTGATAATACAGAGATGTTTTCACTATTGCTGAGCAGTGCTGACACACAGTCCAGGCCTTTTCTGCTTTTACACCACCCACCAGCGAGCAGGCTGGGGGTGCACAAGGAGTTGGGAGGGGATACAGCCGGGACAGCGGACCCCAGCTGACCAAAGGGATATTCCATAGCACGTGACATCGTGCTCAGCATATAAAGCTGGGGGAAGAAGAAGGAAGGGGGGGACATTCAGAGTGATGGCGTTTTGTCTTCCCAAGTAACCATTACACATGATGGGGCCCTGCTTTCCTGGAGATGACTGAACACCTGCCTGCCGCTGGGAAGTAGTGAATGAATTCCTTGTTTTGCTTTGCTTGTGTGCATGGCTTTTTCTTTACTTATGAAACTGTCTTTATCTCAACCCACGAGTTTTCTCACTTTTACCCTTCCGATTCTGTCCCCCATCGCACTGGGGTAGAGGTGGGGAAGTGAGCGAGCGGCTGTGTGGGGCTTAGTTGCTGGCTGGGGTTAAACCACAATACATACCTTCACATATGCATGCAATTAGCTCACTTTGCCTGCATTCCTTCAGTTGCATGGAAGGATCAGCAGCAACTCACTGCAGTTTCATGGGACCTATCCCACCAGTCTGACTGGAAGTGGCTAAGTAGCGGGTCTTCATTTTACCTGGCTACTTTGCAGTCTTAAGTAAGCACATACACTCTCAGGCACAGGCTGGAGCACTCTCAGGATGGAAAGCTTGCAGACACTTCATTGTCCTTGATGAAGTTCTGGTTCATGGATGAGGATGCAATAAGTCTGAATGACCGGGCCCTCTAGAGCCCAGTCCATCAGCAGGTCTCCGTAAGGATAGCATTCTAGCAAAGTCAACGGAAAGCATGCAGTTTGCACAGTTTGCCACATTTCTTCCCTTACGGTGGTGCCTGCACCTTAGGATGTCAAGGAAGAGTGGCTTTTAGCAGTGTTAGTTGGAAAAAGTGGGTATCATTTTCTGCATCTCCATGGTATTTAGATACTATGTATTTGTCTGTAGCACCTGTTAAGAAACCCACCACAATAACCCCCCTGAAAAGCATGATAGGCGGGAAGGTCCTTCATGTGGCCAGGCTTTTTGATGAGGCCAGTGCCTCATTTCCTGAGGCACTTTACCAGTCACTCCTGGATACTTTGCTCCTGGCTGTTAATAAGTCAGGCTTCAATGTTCAGAAATACCTTGTGTGGCTTGAGTCTATAGGCAAGACAGCTCTCATCCTTTATCCCCACCTTCTCCCCTACAGCGATGCTGCTGACTCTCATTTCCAAACAATCTAGTTCAATAACATAGATACAAAACAGGGAACTGGTTTCTTCAAAACACCATGAAATTGCTTTTGCAATGAAAAAACCCAAACAAGGCCAGCACTGGCAGCATTTGGAAAAGGGGTTTATGAATTCATTTTTATAATGTCTGAAAGTCATATACAGCCACATTTAGAGTCTGATCCTCTCAGAGGCTCCTGAGGGCCTTTGCCTGCTGCAGATTTTGGTTTCTCACTAGACATGTTCCAGGATGAAGGAGCTGAAAGCCAACCATGGACCCAAACAGCCTAGATTCATCATCCAAACTTAAAGAAGGAAAAAACCATGTGGGCATGGAGAGAATTGGCTATTAGAGTTCAACAATTCATTGGGGTTTCATTTTTTATTAATACACACAGCTTAATTGATTTGTACAACAGCTCATTTAAAAATATGATCCTAGGTAGTGTTCCTAGTATATTTTTATAATGTGACTTCAGGACTGGTGAAAGGGAGATGTAGGCTATTAAGGCACAGATATGTTCCCATTGTTTATAATCTTGGAAACACTTAATGCAGACCCAGCTAGATCTGAACACTGTGGCACCTAGCAACTCAGGAGTACTTCAATCCGAATGTACTTTGGCAGGTATTTTATTCAGAAGAACAGCATGCCACTTGAGGTCATGATTGGTTTGTAAATCCATGCTGAAGAGCTCTACTGAACTCTGTAAAATTATACCAGGCCAAAATACGGACAGAACTAAAGACAAGTCAGATGTCTTATTATCTTATTTTACCCTCACGTATTGTGTTATGTTTAATAAAAAAATATTAGTTGTCTAAGACAGATATTTGACTATCTTTTTTTTTTTTCTGACAGATGCTCAATTTGGGTGGGATGCTATGAGAAAAAAGGAGAGAAAGAAATCAGGCATTGGCAAATGTACCTGAAGATGATGGAATGAACCATTGGGAAAGAAGGAAAAGTGTTTCTCATGCAGAAATTTATATTATGCACTCTTTTGCTGGCACAAAATGTTGCTAAACACTCTTGTTCAGAGTTTTCTGAAGTGGAGCACAAACAGAAGAGTAGGTACTATAAGCTGCTGACCAGATTCTCAGCTCCCATAAATTAGGTCAGTGTATCTCCACTGCATGTTGTAACACTAAGCCCATTTATATCACATTGTGCCCCCAGCCTGAAGAACTCTCCTCTTCACACGCTCAATTTCAGGTAGAGGCAGTAAAAAGAAATGTACTACGTTAGTGCTCTGATAAACTTTTTCATATGCCTTACTATTCTCTCTCTGAAGCTTTGTTTGGATGGATTATTGGTAAATGCAACTTGTGTCCTCATATCTGAAAACCCTCCTGAAGCAGGAGGGAGAACAGAGGCGAAATGGGCTCTGCAAGCCAGAGCAGCCAGTGCTACGGTCACACCAGGTGCCAGCAGTAATGGGCATATGGGAAGAACGGCTGGTGAGTAACTGGTGGTTGGGGGCTCTGGGGTGGAAGGTTGAGTTTAGGAGGAATGGAGATGCCTGGGAGTGGGATTAGAAGATAAAGAATTTTTTTGCAGGGGAGCTTGAAGGTACACACTATGTGGATAGAAAGGAGAATTAGAGGGCTTGGGGCCAGAAGGTTAAGTTTCACAAAAGAACAGCTGTGTGGTACGGTAGTAGAGAGAGTCAGGGATTAGAGCTATGGTCAGGAGAGGGTAATAAAAAGAGCCTTTGCCCAGGCCTGTTAATCCTGTATCTACTGGCTGCCCTTTTCACTCAGCTGAGTGTTTGAGTTGACACACCTGTATTAATGGTGGTATCCACTGGTCCATACTCTGTAAGTATTATGAAAATTAAAAAAAGTCCAAGGGAATTCAATCACCTGAGCAGGAAGGTTTTACTTGTCTTTGTGCTCTTTCTCTTAGTAAAAAAATATTTTATTCTGAACTTGTCCTGATAAGCACAAGATTTGAAGAGATCCCAGGGAAAAAATATTTAAACCTGATGCAGTTCCCTGTTTCTCCTCACCACAAGATGAAACCATTTCAAATCTAGCAACCCAGTGGACAGTCCAAATGGAGCCTGAAGCTCCTCATCAGCAGCCAGTTGCCTTGGCAAGAGTTTCAGCAATCCAGATGATGACTGGCAGTTGCTCCTTCATCTGTTCTTGTTCCCATAGAAACAGGGATGAAATAGTCAAACTTAGATAAAGATTTTTTTTTCCCTTTCTTTTATTTTTTTCCTTTTTTCTGAAAGAACAACAGCAAAGATGTTCATGAAGTGCTGCGTGTTTTCTGTGACCTGGGGCTCTTTTTCATTGGAACTGGCAGAAAGTAAGCAGCTAGCTACAGAATCATAAGAGCCTGTGGAAACTAGAAGAGATACAGGCTGAAGTGGGATATAGATATTGAGATATTTCCTTAGTAAAGCATACAGACAATGAGTCAACAGTAGTAAAAGATTAGTAGGGGTTTACCAGATGAAAAAAGTAAACAAAAAGCATGAAAAAACACCTGTAGGTGTGAATCTTTCTCTTTGTAATTGAACAGTATTCATTCGCCCTAGTGAGTAAAGGAGCAGAATATATTGTTTGGGTTTCTTTCATTATACCATGTACAGACCTGATCAAAACATTTGCTGAAATCAAATTCTTCCTTTTGTTATAACCATTTTCTGAAAAGCTACAGCCTTGTTGTATTGTGAATGCTTGCCCTTACAAATCTTTTGGGCAATATGTTGCTCTCACTTATTCCTGCTGAAATTATTCCTTTTCTGTAACAGTGCAGAGGAGCAGAAGTTGGCCCAATGAGTATGTTTTGTGGCACTCGTTCCTGTAAAAATAAGACAATTTTACTTGGTATGTAAATGTGACAGAATGAAGAAGAAAATATGCAGCATCTTTCCCAGGATGGGGTCCCTGCTGCCTCAAAATTGGTGGATTTTATGACTAGTCATTGATCTTCCAGACAGTCATATCACATATGAATGACAGTGCTCCATCTGGATTCAGATTAATGATGCAGGTGATATTTCCACAATGTGTGCATTTCCTGGCTAACTTATTACTTCTTCCTGTAGTACATCCATCAGACCCAAAGGCTAACACTTGTTGGTTCTCTTATTGAGACATTACACCAGCAGGTGGACATCCATTTAAAGCCAGTCTCCAGATAGATTTATTAACAATCTGGGAAGGCATCCATCTCAAAAGGTATTGTAAAAGAAAAACACCACTCTGGGAGCTAGTTTCTATATTGTGACATAATTTCACAACAGTTTTTGATGGATTTTTGGTGATAATTTAGAACCTTACATATGCAGACACTAGTTCTTGTGGTCTTCAAGCCTTGGCAGAGGTACTTCTAATGCAGCAGGCGAGCGAGCAAGCTGAGATGGTGACTGACAAAAGTAATAAAATGGCTAAGGAAAACGAAATCCTCTTGCCTGTTCTCATGAGAAACATCTATTCCCAGTAACATTTTCATGCAGCTAGGAGAGATTTCTTGATGGTTTTCATTAATTATGAACATTTTAGGATTTTACTTCAAGCGTAACTGCTAACAAGAACACTTACTTTCCTTTTATAATTTTCTTTTACATGTTATAAGAAGTCAAATAATGGTGAATCCTGCCTCTTCTTAAAATCTGGTAGACAGAAGTCTACAACTGGAGTTTGGAACAGCTAAGACAGTAAAATATGATATTTAGTTAGTTTATTTTTAGGAGGTAGATGAACCTAGATTCTCTGCTTTAGTAGTCTTAAATTCTTGGTGTCCCATATACCAATTTATTCAGTTTCCCTTGTAGCTGACTCAGAAACTTAAACTCTCTACTGAGCGTGGACTTAATTTAACTTACTTATATGCATGAAGTGATACTCAAGTAGGATAATAAGGCAAACTCTTACTTCATCAATTGTCTCGCCCATATCAGAGATTGCACCTTGTGTGTAGAAGGTGACACAGAAAATTACCCACAAAGTGCAAGAGTTCATTTTTTTTAGAATATTGGAATGGCTGGACAAGGTTGGATTAAAGGTCCATTTAACCCCAAAAGGCCAGAAGAGGTGAATAACTGATGTGAAGGGGGGAGAATAGCGACAGAGCAGGCATATAATGACGACTCCCCCCAGTACTTTCTGTTTTCAGGAAAGCTACACTGACTGGGTAAAAGTAGTATCTCTATATTAAATAAATGCTTGAAGGCTACAAAATTTTTAGATTTCAATTCCACAAACTTGTCCAAACCTGTCTTGCTTTTTAAGCCTATTGAAACATTTAATACTTTCTGGCCAAGGGTTTCAAGGCTTAAGTATGTGTTGCATGAAGGACGGATGCTCCTTTGGTTTCTTTTAATCTGAATTGTTGTCAGTTTTATTTGCTGCCTCCCTCAACAAAGAAAGCCCAGGAGCTTCACCGGAAGGCCTGAAATACCATTGCCTTGTGCCGATCGATAAAAAAATCTACTAACCAATTGCTTGTCTAAAGCTGCACTGTAAGAGAAATAGGGAGAGGCTGGTTTGTGTAAAGCCATTACTACTCACACCCAGGGCCCAGAGGGAGTGAGGAGCAGGGGGCAAGGGCTCACTACAGCTTGCACCTCCACAGTGACTCCTCCAGACGTCTGCAGAGCTTTGGGTTGGCTTTCACAGCCAGGTGGGGTCACCTTCCCACATGTGGCACGGCTCAGCAGCTGGTGCCTGGCTTCTGTCAGCGCCAGTCTTCCACATACTGATCTACTACCCCAATACACACTGAACAGAGGGTGTATATTTACATCTTGCGTATTTGTTCTAGCAGCTCTAGAATATATGAAAAAGAAATTGTTTGGTGGCAAACGTCCATCCTTTCTGGTGGCACCCAGAAACTTAATGTAGTCTGTAGATTGTCATTATATTACTATAATGTAGCATCATAATAACTTCATGAGTATCATATTTTCAACTACTTTTCCTCAGTTCCTCTCCCTGTCATATGTTAATTACTTAAAGATCTATTAAGATATCACATAGGTGATAATGCAGCTACTCCAATATGTAAAGGTTTTACAGGTAGACATACAAATTACATACAGTTTACATAAACTTCAGCAAATCCTATTTAAACCAGAGACTGAACTGTCTCCATTAATAAAAGATGATTTGGGTGAAGATAAAACAACTACTAGAAAATCAATATTTAGTTATTATCCAAGGATACAGGCTGTTTTTATCTCTTTTCACATGAAATTACATAGTAATACATTCAGCATTTTGCTGCTTGGCTTTTCGTCAGCAAATCATTTCTTATAAAAGCAAGCAGTAGGCCAGCTATCAGCAAAAGGCAGGCATCAAGCATCTCATTATTTGAGACATGAGAATCTAACAGGGAAATATTGCTGCTTCCAAATCTTTCCTCTGCTGTCTGTAGTTATTACTGTCGCTATGAATATGGTGCTTTTGAAAGTTACTGGGCTGGCATCGACAGATGGCTGAAAACAGAGCTTGTCTTCTGCACCCCCAGGACCACGAAGAGCACTAGCAGTACGACATGTGCCAGTCAGCCCGATGCTACATTACTACCAGTCATATGCCATTTCTCATAACCCAGGTTTCTCTGCGTCCTCCAGCAGCACTTTTGTGTGCAGAAGTGCAGGCTTAGGCTGTGTGCATATCTGCTCAAACCTGGGAGGTCTACCTCTAGGAGTCAGATGGCAAGTTTGAAGCAAGTGGTTGAAGCAGGATGAGGTTTATTCACTTGGGTGTCTGGTCTTCTGAATTACGGATGTTTGATGGTTCTGAACTATGACCTTTTTTTGGCAAGTCTAAAGGCTGGTCTTTAAAGTTGCTGCCTGTCCCAAGTCACTGGTGGTTTTTCAAAAATATGTTGGACTATCCTGCTGCATAAACATGACTATTCCAGCATTTGAGGTATACACACAAATGCACACAACCCCTTACCATAGCTTACAGAAGGCTTCTAAATTTGGCTGTTAAGTGCACAGGCAGAGCTGACTCAAGGTTTCTCCAGAATACAGGTAAAATTCAGTTTTCAGATGTGGAGTGGTAAAATTCCCCTTTGCCTAGCTCTTGCAGGTGCTACCCTCCTCCCCACAAAGCACTGGGGAAGTCCTGTGGAAAGGAATGGAAAACAGTGCTGTGCCTCATTGCCCTGCATCCCCCTGTCTGGCACCGAGTCCATGCTCTGGGAGGAGATCAGTGGGCATTCCTGGCTGGAGAGGGGACATGGAGCAGAGGAGTGAAGGTGCCAAACACCCTGGCTTCTGGTGAGCACAGAAGCCCTGCATCCGCCCATCACTGCTGAAGTTGCCATATGGAGGACAGCAGGGAATTTGGTGTGCAGAAGCAGCTGGAAGGCAATACAGATTAAGAGCCCCTATTCCTCAGTGCTGGGGCTCTGTGCTATGGCATGGGGTCTTTCAGTATTTCAAATCTTCTTTGGGGTTTATTCACTTTCCATATGCACCAAACAGGTTAGCTAGCCAGCTCATTAATATACCTCTGTGCTGCAGCTAGGCCCTGAAGTTCTCATTCAGGCAATAAGCCCACTGCATTGCATGAGACCAGCAGCATAAGTAACAGCTGCCTAGCTCAGCCGTAACTCGAATCACATTATGCAACTTGAAGGCATAGAATGATTAACATAATTTCTGAAATCTAAAGAAAATTTAGCCATGGCTAATTTCCCCAGGCACTCTAGAAATACCTTTTTCTTGTTTAAGACGTATATAGGTCAGTCAAGTTTTATCAGTAACTATCATTTAATGAGAAAGCTAATGCTTTCACTGCTTCAGTCATCAGTCTTTCTAAAGCTGACTCTATTTTCAGAAATCGGGGGTTTTTCATATAAACATACAAACAAGGAGCACAAGGTACAGTATGGTTGAGTAACATCTGTCCTCATACTTCAGCAGGAGCCTCCGTCGGTCCTCCTGTACGTAGCACTTGTTCTCCCAATTACTAATTCTTTAAGGGATAACTTGACTCTTTACAATTCACCATGATTAAAGAGCAGACCATAGCCAAGCTGTTTCAAAAGCACACTGAAAGCATTTTAACTTTGTACCCCAGGCCCTCCAATCCCAGTTTGATAGTGCGTATTAGACCAGACTAGGAAAATGGTCTGAAACCTTCCAGTCCCACACATAGTTTGAGCCAGAGAGGCCTGGAGCGTGATGACAGTGTGAGGGGAGAGAGCTGCCTTTTCCTAAACACTCACTAAAGTGCCCTGCCACCTCAGTCAGTACAAGGATGGTCTGGCTTGGTGTTACGGGCATCGTTTCTACTGAATTTCTGACTTGTCTGCCTAGTGTCTGAAGGATCTATTACTTGTGATAAAGATCCCAGCACTGTTAACTTGGGAGTTGCACAAGGCTACCTACCTACCTGCAGTCCTGCATGTAAGGAGAAAAAAAAAAACCCATGGAGTACATTAGAGATTTTTCTCATCTCTTAAAATGCCTAGCAAAAATTTTCTGTATAAAACTGAAACCAGTCACCTTCTGCAGCTGCAGCTTCCAATGGCACAAAAGGAAAAATCAATTCAACTTATACAGTAGGCAGTAGGGCTGCCCATGGACTTTCTCAGCATTTTCTAATGCTTGAAATGACCAGTCAGCGATAGCACCCAAAGACAATGAAGAAAACACTTTTTAAAATGACTCATTAAACAGTACCATCCCATCACATGATCACAGTCTCTTCTAATCTGCTTTATTATGCAATTGTTCAATATGTACATACACTTGATCCAAAGTGAGGGGGACTTTTCTTCCATTTTTTAAGGTTTTGGGGAGTAAATAATTAAATATCTGAGTCCAGACCAGGAAAAAAAAAATCAAGATATTGAGCAAGTTAGATGATGAAAAAATCAGAGTTGGAATGAATCCCTACTGATTTCACTTGAAACTCTGCATTCACTGTGTTGAAACAGTCCATTTCCTCATAGGATGCTACAGATTTGGTACAAATGCTCCTCAGGAATGACAGCAGCAGCATACTGTATTCATAAAGAACTGTGAAGTACTATGCAGCAGAAACAGAAATTCGATACATTCTCTGCAGAGCTTGACAAAAATTAAAATATAATAGGGTGTCATGACAAAAGAGAAAAATAAATGTATGCAGCTTATGGAAAAAAGATTTTGGTACTGAGGTAAATGTTTCTGTTTATTACCTGTCACATACTGGTACCATCTCTCCAAAGCAGCAAACAACAATATGCTTCTGTGAGGAAAAACACTCATTTAAAAGGTGCAGCTTTAGAAACACAATAGTATTAGTTTACATTTATTTTTAATCCACATTTTCTGCAAGATGACTAATTTAATATACGAGACCACACAGTTTCAAAGTGTTGTCCCAGGAGCTGCTAAAGTTCCCCGAGGTGGTGTCGAAGGCAGCCAGTATTAACAGAGATAACGGCATTCTTCAATCTCAGATCATAAAACCAAAATTCAATGTCAAGAAAAGACTGAATGAAATATCAAAGTTACCAACAGCTATAAATGGAAGTGGATTAAAGGCATATAGCCTCTAGGAAGAAGTGATTAAAACTGGCAAATTGGTGGAAATGTGAGTTCTGTGCAGAGAGCTGCGACTATAGTTGCAGAAAGACTAAAGGGGATGGTTGTGGGCTGCAAAGGGCACATGTGTATATGGGAGCATGCTGCAGTCTCTGGGTATGTAGACATCAGGGGAGATAACAGTACAAATAACCAGACTGGCAGTGCTGGGGCTGTGACTGAGCAGAAAGTGGCATTGGCCAAAGAAAGCTTCTGAGAAAACCGAAAAAAGTTTCTTTACAAAGACTTCTGAAAGCTTTCCAAGTTCTCAAAAACAAATGGCAAAACTTTCTAAAACATCTAAAATGACTTCTTGAACTTAAAAATGAGTAACTATCTCTCCCTGGCATTTTGGTTTTTCATTGTTCCAGTAATATGTAATGGTAGTCTCCCAACCTTATTTCAACATAGCCCAAACTATAGGAAAAAACATACATCTCCCAGAATGTGGATTAACTGGAAAAATTATCTGATTTTGCTTTGAAAAGCCATGGAAAGATTTTCCATTTTCCTCTGAGTATCAGATAAGAGAAAAGCAAATGGATAAGGAGAGGTAGCTACAGAAGAACTGCATTTATTAGACAGATGCGGAACTAGGTCAAATTGTATTAAGACCACATGCTTTATAAGGGAAAGCCCAAAAGTAAAGAGAATGTGGAAGGGAATTCATTCCCTATCAAGCCTGGAGGAAGATAAAATGTGAAAAGAATTAAATGTCTTAAAGATTACATTATTATCAACATTAACAATGTGTATTAAAAAGATTAGCATAATTGAGAATGATTTCATATTGTGTAAATTTAAAGTGTAAGGAATTGCAAGAGGCTAGAAATAGTAAACCAGTGTTGTCAAAAGAAAAAGCATTCTCTTCCTGCCTGTGTTTACTTGTCAAATATGTTACATCATGACTTTTTCAGTGAAAAATTGAAAGTTTGATTAAAGCAATTTCTATAGACTGTGCTCATTTTCCATTTAAAAAAAAATCAAATTTTCACTGAAAAATAATCATAAGTTTTCATTATTTAAAATGAAAATTGCAGAGGCTCTGTAGAAAAAAAGCCATTTCCTGATGCAGAAACCTTTGGATACTTTGGAAAGAGGCTTGGAAGTAAATTAATGATGAAGTAGCAAAGACGGGAATTGAGAGAAATGAAAGCGGCTTTGGAAAGGAGGTCTGTGGAAACAAAGACAAATGAGTGTTTTAAAAAAATATTTACGCTAGACTGACTCAAATAACATTGCAAGGCTTGTGAGTCACGAAAAGCAAGAAAAGAGAAGGACCAAACAGGGAACTGTCTTTGGAGATGGATAAGGATCATACTCTCCACTGCCCTTCCCCAAGTGATGGCCCTCAGGACCTCGGGTGGCCAGCTGAGGAGGAGCTGTCCCACAGTGAAGGGCAAGATAAGCAGTCCCATGGTCCTACAAAGCTGTTGTAAAACGGGAATTAATGTTAGGAATTGCATGCATGTGAGCTTCCAGTTTCCTTACCTCTGTTTACCATAATGAGCAAGTAGTTAGGTCTTACTGCTCCAGGTACCCAACCAACCAAGCTGTAAAGACAGTACTGACAGAAAGAGACTTGTAGTTAAATTACTTGAGCAGACTAAACGCAGAACATTTTAAATGAGCTGGGTTCAAATGCCAGCTCACTTCAGAAATCAGAATTAATTTGATCTATCACTCTCTTGCACATCTGTCAGCATCAGAAAATCACTAATTGGCAAAGAAACAAAACTGGCTGGCTGCTCCGGACTGGGACAGCAGACCTATCAGATTTCAGGAAAGTTTTGGCTCCTTTTAAGAAGAGAAAATAGGGGGGAAAAGGGAAATTAGCTTTAAAAGAGAAAACCCCTCTACCAGAATGTTAAGAAAGAGAACTCAAATAGTATAAGTTACTGATAGGGAGAGAAACTGTAAACAATATTATTAAGAAGGATAGTAGTTACTTTCATCAAATAGTAAAATGCAGTCTTGTGGCTGCTGCCTGTGAGTTACTAGTGCATACAAACATGGTATTACTAATGATTATTCTACGTAGTCATTGCTACCTTCATGCTGCTTTATTTTGGTCCCAATCCTGCATTTTTCTCAAGATCGTCTCCCAGCGAAGGCACAGGCTGGGGTCAGAGGAGCCTGTGGTGTTCAGCTCTGGCGTGGACTGCAGGGCGAGCTGTTTATTCCTACGCTGGGTCAGGCTGACGGCATGCATCTGAAGAGAAGTGAGAAACACAGCACCAGGGGAATACTGTTGTTTCTTTCTTCTGTTGCTGTCTGGGATGTGAGCTCTCCTAAGAAGTGAGGCCATGTCAAAGACTACCACATCAGCCCCAGGTAACTTCTTGTCTGGTTCCCAAATCCAGCTGTAAGCCCAACAAGGAGCCTTCAAACACTCTTTTCCTTTTTCTAACGAAGGGGACTCAGGCAGAAAATGAGGCTGACGTGTGTCAGGTGTCAGCTGGCTGCCTGGGGAGAGACACGCTGCCAGCAGTCAGTCAGCCGGCCGGCAAATCTGGACACATGCAAGAGATTATTTATTTCCTTTACTTATCTGAAGCTAGCTTGTTGCAGAGCAGACCAGAGGTATGTAAGCCTCTCTTCCCCTTTTGACGTGGGTAGATGAGATATATCCTGTGGTGTCTAGGCAGATAAGAAGGAAACAAAAGTGTCTCCTGGCCTGGACTCTTTCGGGGCTTTTTGGCCAGGATAAGCAGAGTGATGCTGGGAGGGAATAAACTGATACCAAGTCCATGTTAAATGGCACAGAGGTCTAACCTCAGGCATATACTGGCTTTGGTAGCAGCAATCCCCTTCCCTTGTGTTTATGAAGCATGTCTCTAACACTCCCCTTACTCCTTCTCAAGAAGCAAAGGGAAGAAGTCACTGCTGCTGAGGTCCCTCAGACCAGAGATGTCAGACTGAGTGGAACAGGGTCCAACCCCCATGTGAAAAGTGCAGCCAGTGTAGAGCCATCCAGCCCTAGGTTTTGCACAAAATCAACATATTGAATTTATCCTCCTTCCCTTTCTCTCTGCCATACACATTTAGTCAGATAAAGTAATCAATGAAAGAACAGTGGCTCCAATTACAGCCCGTTTCCTGACTTGTTCCAGGATAATACTCACACTGAGACAAATTGCAAAGCTGTATCTTACCCACAGTCTTTGAGGAATCTGTCTTTTCTGCCATTTAGACCAAAATTACGCTGCAATTCAGGGCAATTTTTTGCTGGTAGCTGATTTTCTGTCTTTTAAGTCTATGGTGTGATTTTTAACCACTGTATTGGATTATTATTATTATTATTTTGCATAGAGTTAATTTTACATTATCCACAGTATTCAGGGAAAGAAGGAGAGCACAGTATAGCATAAAGCAAAGCAAAAAGACATCTCTATGTTAGGTTATAAGTATGTACACCAAGAAGAGAAAAGAAAGGTCAGTGACTCTTTAACCTCCATGTAGGCTCCAGCACAGGCTGATGTGAGCTGGCACACTCATAAAACCTCACGCAGTGTGATGCCAAAGTACCAGTTTCTGGGAGGACCCCAGGTAATTCACCAGAGATCATTGCTAGTTGACTGTGTTTTCCTTTCTCCTTCTATAACCAATTACAGGATGCCCACCGCTTATGCTCCTAGGAAAACATGTGTTTTCCCTTTCTCTTTCCCTGGTACCTTGAGCCAATATTCAATACCGTGAGGGCTCCAGCAGCACAAGCAGCAGCTCCGGAGAGCTCCAGCCTTGGCCCCGTTCCTGGGTGCTTGTCCCCAGTCCCATGCTCCAGGCATGTCAGAGAAGGGGAAACCATCTGGAGTGAGGTATCCCTCACACCGGAGCCAGTATTTTCATTCAACATTGGTCATTTTCCCAATCTTTTTCCTGGCAGTGTGGGGCAGAAAGGAATCATGTGTAATATTTTTGCTGTCCAGGAAGATTACAACATGTTCAGCATATGCCCTGGATCTTTACCGGTGACTTCTAGAAACAGGAAATCTTGTAAAATATTCAACAGCCTGTACTACCGTAGCACCAGCCTGAGCTACAGCAGTAATGTTGGCTAAATTTATTTTTCAGAGCAGGATGAATAACACAAAGTCCTGTGACTATGCATTTACATTAAAATTCAAACTAGCAGCTTTTTTTCTGCTAACTTTCAACTAACATACAAATAATTAAATTTTAATTGTGCTGTGTTCATGAAAAATGAAATTGCGTAGTCTATGTACCAGTACTTTCAAAGCTAATTTTGACTTTCTCCTGAGGTGAACATTTGTAGCCGAAGAATTTGCATCTAAAGAACTGATCTGCGCAGCCACGACTAATCCAAGTACTTTAAATGATGAGAAATTGCAAGGACACATTTGCCACTGATGAACCTGGATGGTTAAAAAATGGAATGCCTCCCTCCCCAGATCCAATACAATTAAAGAATGATTAAATTAGTAAGAATCTTGATTGTCATGTTTCATAATGAGAAAATGATTCGTTTGTGGAAGTTCTTCATTACAGATTATTCCTTCAGCTCTGGCATTTTCTGCCTGCACTGCAGCCAGCTGCAGTTAGAACGCTGTGGTCCCACAGTTCCGAATAGCATCGTACAGAGAGAATACTAACTGCTAGTTCTGATGTGGCAGTACTTTTTAACGGTGAAAAAAACCTCGGATTATTTAACAGTGTATTTCATGGCTAATTCAAACATTATTGTTACATATGCCATGGTCTCCAGTTGCTACTTTAATTAGCAAGCTACAGTACAGTTATCTCAAATACCATATACTAAATCACATGAAAATGATACAAATTAGAAGTACATTAGTTGAGAGGGTGGTTTATTAGCCATAAACATTCAGATTAATCACACTTTAGCTCTAAATGTTTGTTATCTTGTGTGTTTCCATCCCCTTTATTATTATGCTTTGATATGTTGGTTTTGGCACAGCTGGGTGTTTGTTTTTTATCAAATGATGATTCATAATTCATGAAAATCATGATTCATAAGCCTTAAAAGATTCACAGCTTTATATAAGCATCTCAGATTTAGAGGTGCATTTAACACTAAAACAAATTATCAGCACGTTATTCCCTCCTTTCAGTGGAGGCTTGGCTTTTCACTACTGCAGCTCTCTGATGGGAATTGGCTGTCCCTACCCCTTATCCTTTGGAATGGGAGCTATAGGGAAAGAGAGCTCACAGGTTGCTACTCTGTACCTTCTGGCTGCTACCTATATTTCTAGCAGAATCTCTTCTAACCCAATCCCTTGGGCATACAAACACTCAAAGTTACTAGGATTTAGTCTCTGACTGCAAATGAGAAAACAAGGTAATTTTTTTAAAAAAAACTCTAGTGGAAATATTTAATTTTTTCTTGATCACACCAAATGTTATTTTGCTAGGGGAAAAAAAAAAAATCAAGACGAACATTTTGTGAAGGATAGAAATACAGGTAACAGCTCATCCTCGGAGGTGATTCACTGTAAATTGAATGGGAACTAAGAACCTGACTGTTGTGAAAGTTTCTGTGTTCATGCAGCCTGGTAATCTCCACAGACATAAGAATAGGCTTTTTGTAGATTAAGGAAAAAGGAAGGCATGGCCCTGTCCTTAATAACTAAAGTCATCAGAAGCAGTTACAGCTTTGGTGTGGCACCTCAGGAACAGCTCTACTGGCAGTATGGTCAGTCCAGGGGAAAGGAGGTGTTAACCATACTGCAAGAGCTGCCTGAGAGTATGGATCAGTTAAAAAAAAAAAGAAAAGAAAAGGAAGAAATAAGAAAACCAAACCCCCAAGTCCCCTCCCCTCCAAACTCTGCTGTATTTCTCTGGGACGGGTTAGTCCAGTAGCAGACCTCTGCAATAAGACCGATATACAGTTTGACCAGAAACCATCAGGAAGAGAGCCTGAGGAGCCCATGGCTGAACACACTTAAGCAACTGGTTTGGGCATTGACACTGGAGCCCAGTGAAATGAGGACATTATTCCAAGAGGTAAGTATTGGTGACACATGCATTGTGCTCCCTGCACAGAAGCACACAGAGGAATCACAATAAAAATTATATCACAGATCTCAGAGACACTCAGGGACAATATAAGAAAAGAAGAATAGAATAACAGTATTTTTTCATTTATTTTATGCTTAAACCCCCAAACAGTGTTCATAAGAAGATTTCTTAGTTGACTGAACAATGAATCAAAAAAGGTATTGAGTCACAGGAGTTAAGGATGCAACCGTGTTATAAAGACACTCCAGAAAATAGGTTTACAAGGCTCATCTCAATGCAAAGAAGCTATTTCATTTACATGAGTGTATATGGAACCTCAGCCATTGTCTCTAGACAGATTTGTCAGGTATTAAACCAGTAAACAATGTTATACTTGGTCCTTTTTGTTCCCCTTGAGTATGTGGATTTGCTGACCACTCAGTTCTCTCTGTGGGCTCTGTTCCTAAGACTTAGGAAAAAAAATTATATATACAAGAAATTCAGTTAGAGCACCAAGGAAAATTAAAAACTTCAGTCTTTACTGCTGATAAAAAAGGAAAGAGTAGAAATGAGCAGATGGTACACTATAGTCTGTCATTCTTGCAGAGCATATGTATATATACACATAAAAAAATCTCTATCCCCATAACAAAATAAAACTTGCCATGCATAACTCAGATATCCTCTTCTCTAAGGAGTATCCCATTTGTTGATTCAGTAGAAGCAGTGGTAGGTAGAATTGGAAAGCTGTGTGTGAGAAACAGACTGGGTTTTGTTTTCAAAGCTAAATTTTATTTTAAAATCATTAGGGGGATCAAAATTTTCTTCCAGAATTCATCCATAATTAAGTGCCAGATAAAACAGGTTAGTTTCAATAGCCTATCTTATTAACTTTATCTAAAATAATTCATTATGTTCCCTACATCACTTAATTAATATACTTCAATTGATAGAACTTGGTAGTATTAACTAATTTTCAGTTTTGAAGTCCACGATATTTTTTAATTTCAACTTGGCTTTGTTTATCAGTGATGGGAATGGAACAGTGAAACTATCTTTGTGTTAAAATGAAGCAAAAATTTTCCAGAGTAGCTACAGTTTAAGTGAGTAGGAATTAATCCTTAACATTTTTTCCTTTTTACTTCTAAGGCGCCAAGTCACCCATTGTAGTAAGCATGAATTCATCACATCTGACTAACTGATCCCAAATCAGAACTGAGGATCTGAAGAATCCTGCCAGTTTTGGCATGAGGACTTGAAGCCTGGCCCTGAATTATGGAGCACTGGCTTCCTGGGAAACTGCACACCCCTTCTTTCTTCCCTTCCACTAAAACCAAAACAGAAAGCAATTGTACCAGTACTGGTAGCCACTCTTTTCAATTTTTTTGTCTATAACCAAAGGGTTGTTTGGGTTTTTCTGGCTACCAGACTAAATTGAGAAGGATGACAGTTAACCCCAATGGTCAGGTTTCCTCCTCTTCTGCCCTTTAAAAAATATAAAGCAGCCAGTGCATACAAATAGTATTGTAAGACATGAATAATTTTCTTTTCTTCTAAGTAATTTCTATGGTTTGAGACTAAGTATAAATAGCATTGAGCTAAGTTAATAAGACTTAAGTTTTCCCATTAGCAACAGCTGTGGAAGAGAAACTGATGGGACCTGGGTTTGCATATCTAAGGCCAGAATTAGATTGAAGACTTAGATCTGAGAGCAGTTTTCCAACACAGTCTCAACAGAAGCAATTCCAACAGAGACCAAGTCCCTCTACCCTGTGGGGTCTGAGCTCTGAGCAAGCTCAAAATCAGGGTTGCTCCTCCCCAGGTTTTCCCCCAAGCATTAGGCATCCTTTTTTCCCTGTAAAATCTAGATCTTGGTATTATACAATACGCCAGAAATCCTGCTTTCCTGTAAAAATAAAAGGTCATTTAATCTTCTTCTGTAGAGCTTAAAAACATGGCCCCAGCAGAAAAACATAAATGAATCATTGTTAGAAGCTGCTTGGCCTTTGAGCCAGGCGCATGATTGTCTATGACTGAGACATATGTCAGTGCCATGAAAACCCCAAACCGCAGGTGGGCTGGTGGGGAAGGACATACACAGAGAGTGCCACTGCAGATGGGAATTTAACCTGTTCATGTTCTACCATCAAAACCGAAGAGTTAGAGGATGAAGGCATCGCAGAGGAGAGTGCCACTGAAACACCCAAAGAAGCAGAGGTTCCCAACTGAATGGTCACAGCATTACTGTAAGAGTAAAGGAAATCACAACATACTGGGACATGTAAAGTCTATAAAATCCAGCCTTTCACTTACATTTGCAGCTGGTGGCTTGGAATCTGCTACTAACTCTATGACAAAAAATGTTGTTAATTAACATGAATATTCATAAAAAAGTGATTATTAGATAAGTACAACATTGTACCCTCAAATTAAAAGCAGATTTTCAAAATCCCTTCATGATATTTATGATGTCCAGAATATACTTAAACATATGTCATCACTTTTTCTTTGCAGCGATTAAGAAAGCATCCTTTTCAAAGCTGACTTGACAAAGCAGTGCTAAATGACATTTTAATAGTAGTGTCTACTTATGTCTTGTTTTGCTAGGCAGGCTTTTTTGTATCTAAAGTTAAAACTTCAGTTCAAGCAGTTGTGAAATATTTTATAACTGACATGCTTTTCTACTGCCCATTTTCAAAATACAGCTTTTGTAGCAAGACGCATATTCTAGCTGTTTACAGGATAAATTATTCTAACATTCAGCAGAATAAAAAGCATTTTGTCTACAGAATGGTAATATCCAATATATTTTTCATTATAAAATGAGTACAGAAAGGACAACTGGCAGAGTAAGACCCATCTCTTTAGATTCAGTACAAGTCTTCCAAAGTAAAATGTGTTCAATTTTCTATTATCTGAATTCTTCTGTGGTCACAGATGTTCTCTCTCCTTTCATTTTACTTATTGACAAGAGACAATCATGTATTTAGTCCAGTCACTTTATTGTCTTGCTTTTATCATGAAAAATATGCTTATCTGAAGTGATTCTTTGTGAGTCATGCCAAAAGCTGTTTCATGAAATTAGAAATAATATAGAAACCTTATCTGACCTGTCCATTTTGAATTATTTCTGATAGAAAAGGTAAAGTGTAACTGGTGCTGTGCTTACTATAAGGATGCCTTATTAAATCATACACATAAAGACCAATATTCCATGGAAATTCTAGGTGCTATCTCAGCACACTTCATGTCAGAAACAGTTGAAAGGTATACAAAACTTATGGAAGCAATACTGTAAATGGATTTTAGGGATAAATGGAACTACTGTGCATTCAAAACACTTAGCCTAAAGGTAAGACTAATTTTTTTTTAATTGCATGCCAGTAGTAGGGGCATTAGAACTTCTCTTCCTCTGTTCTTCAGAAGGGATCCAAGTCAACAAGGCGATGGGCGTCCTTAAGTTAGGGAAGATTTAAGTAAGGGTTCAGAATCATGTAGACTTTGGTGTGCGATTGATTCCAGCAGTATCTTTATTCTGCAGTCTCCTGTAATATCTTTTAATTCCCGTTTCAACTTTGTAAAATGGAAATGCAGTCAAATTGAAACCTCAGTGTTATTTTTCTTTATAGTCGGCAATGTGGTCTAGATAAATAGATTAACACATATTAACAGCTACTGCGAAGCACAGGGGTGCTGAAGGAGCAAAACAGATCACTTTTTGCAGTGCTCTTGGCAGTACTAAGTGTTAGCTTCTTATTTCATGTGCTTAATAAAGAGTCCCAGAACAGCTGGACCCTGAACTACAGACACAATGCAATTTTCAAAAAATATTAATAGGGTGACGGACGAAAGAGTTAGGAAAAGCACAAGTTCTGTGTTTCTGATGGCTTCCAAATGTTTGTTTTTCACATTGTGTGATCTAGAAAAGCACCTGAACGTAGTTCAGAAAACATCTGTAAATGAAGGCCCCCAAACCCAACACCATGTACATAACTGTATTCTAGCATGCAAGACAAAAACAGGGATAAAATATGAAATGAAAGCTCAAAGCTTAGCCAAAAATTGCAGAAGTTGATAAAAGGCAGCTGCTGCAGCAGTGTTGTATACATGGTCTATCAACTGTTTCAGAAATGCTAAGGCATCCTTTGAATTTTAAAAGGTTGAGAAATACTAGGTTTGAAGGCTAAGTGTTATCAGGCAAAACTGTGCACTTTGCGTATGCTGAAAAAGGTATTCACCTAGAGTCAAATGAAAGCTAAGCCCAGCTATGGCTGAGAAAGAAGTGGTCTGCCTGCTCGTGGAGCTCCCAACTCTGACCCCCTGTGAAACTGGGCAGCCAGAGCATTTGGGAGCCAGATGCTAATGGGAGGGGAACTGTCACCATAGGATCACTAAACTGACACGGTAAGTAAAAAATTTGGTACTAGAGGTAGACTTTGCCTGTGTGGACCACCCACTGAAGAAATCAACCTATTTTTCATATATGCCCCATACCATACATTAAGAACATTGACCATATATAGGAACATTACTTATATGCTAAAAACATTACTTAACTAGTTTAAAGCAAAATTAAAGAATAAATAGAACTCATCACAAATTGTATGATACATCAAAGGAAATTACTATGCTCCCTTCACTCCTTAAGCTGTCTCTCAATAGTTATTGAACAGATGTTATTCTTGGAAGAAGAAAAACAAACATTGTAGAGAATAATTCTAAGACCCCGAGTGGCTATTGTACATTGCTGAGATTAATTACTTTTAAATGTAAACCTTAAAATACAAGGGTCTAAGAACACAATGAAGGCTTAATTTTTTTTATCATATAAAAATTCCTCCAAGCTTATTTATCTATTCTATGGTGCTAACTGCATAAATATTCCTGAAATGACCAATTTTCTTACACCTTGATAGTGAAAAAACCCAAAATGTATTAGAGTCTGGATTAAAGCCAGGTGAATGTCAAAGTGTTTTTTATGAAAATATCTGTTTCAGTAAAAGAATCTGAAGACATGATTCAGTTTGAAGTCTTTCAGAACTTGGAAAAGTATTTGTGTGTACATGTGCTATGGTACTGGGGAAGGATAATGGGTAAGGAGAAAGTTTTAAAGTTTTACAGACCTTTCTAGTGCTTGAAAGCATTTAGAATTGTACAAAAATGAAAGCATAGTATTCAGTTGTTAATGCTCTCTGAAAAGAAAATTCAGTAAAGGAAAGAAAATTAGGTCAATTTACTTTGGTTTTTAAGCACAGAGTAGAAGAAAAACAATTAAAAAAGAGATGGCCCCTGTAGCTTTTCAAGTACTATAACTCAGTAAATCAAATCTAGAGCTTCCACAATCCACTCTCTTTGTATTTGAAAGAAACAGTTGCAAGTGAAATTTTTTTTTCAACAAGAATGCAATTCATTTTGCCACAAACATATACTCCATGGTTAAAATAAAGTAGCTCAAAAGATTCAGTCAAACAACTTTACTCCTTAATATCAATTGCCTTTAGTCTTCCTACTACAGTTTGTTTTTCATACAGCAAGGGTTAGAGGCAGATGGTGAGGAATTGTGTTTAGCTATGATTGAACTTTCCTGAACAGAAGAAACCCAAAATCCGTCTCGGAAGAATCAACAGATGTGACTGTAACAGCCAGGACACTGATTTTCCACACCAGCTACTGTTCAGAAGATTATCTCAGTAGCATAAGAACATCCTAAAGAGTACCTCTAATCTGTTCAGCAAATTGATGAAAATAGTATCTGTAGATTTTCTGTTCCATTTGGGTGTAAGAACAATAGCGAGTTCAGCCTTGATTCAGCAAAGACCCGTTTTTTTTTTTCAATGGCAAGTACCTCTGAACTGTCATAAAATCTTGTTCTGATGCATATATTTAATTTTCTTCCCAGGTAGCATGCTGGAAGCCCAGGTATCATTCTGCTTCCAGCCTCTGATCAGAGTAGGCTGTCTTTTAAACCGGTTTTGTTTCCTACTCTTTCTCAAAAGCTTTGCAGAATCGGCTTCGCTTGTACAGAGTAAATCGCAGAGTTCTGTTACTTTCAAAGGGCATCCTTAAATTTAAATTTGCTTGCCTTACCTTCATGCTGCTTGGTCCTGCAGCAAATGCATAGCCCGTCTTAAAAGCCAGTAACGGGTCCCTGAATCTTATCACTATAGACTCTTGGGCATACTTCTGTGCTGGTATGCATGGGCAGAACTGCACACTTCAGTTATGAGAAAAATGTGGCTCAGTACATAAGTGTAAGTCTGTTGGTAGGTTCTGCCCAAAGAGAGAAGTAGTTTATCCTGGAACCAATCACGTATCAAAGCAGGATGATACACTTGTTTATCTAATCCCTACATGCAAGTAACGCTTACTATAGCAAATCTCCTTCAAGGCAGGGAAATCCTTCCATTGTGGGGTGAAACAAAATATCATGTCATTTTCTTACTTAAATGAGAAGTGCAAGTCAAATGGGATTTCAGCCAGCTGTGTTCACAGCTCCGCATTCTTGTCAAACCAGCCTGCAGATTCTGGGAGGCAGGAAAGCCAAACAGAGTGCACATTTAAATCCAAATAAATAATGTATCCACAGGACACTTGTGGTGGTCCCAGCTACATTTACACATAGCAAATGTGCATGAAGCTTTGGTTTGGCAGGCTATTCACTTATTCATACATGTTTCCCCCTTTCTCAAGACCTATTTCAATAACACAATAGGGTACAAGTCAAAGCCAGGAGCTTAAAGTAATAGCCACTAAGTGATGGTAATACAGAATAGTTGCTTCTCACACTCGAGAGTGGGAAGTATCATGCTACCAGGTACAGAAGCAACATTTAAGCACATCTGTGCAACCACTAGCCAAGACTCCTTTGCAAGATTTTCCTTCCCCGTTGTTACTAGTATTTTTCACACAGCGACCTCACATGAACTACAGTCTCTTTCAGATTCTTCACTGAAAAAAAATCAATGATCTCCCACAAGTTAGGGGAGATTTAATTTTCACACAAAACAAATAATGAAGACACAGCTCCTGAGAAAAGGCATTTTTTTTTAATACCATGGCTCAGTGACATATTTCAGTGCTTATCAGAAATAAATCATGTGCATAAAGTCAAACATATCAAAAAGCACCCCAAGCAATTGGGATACATTTGTCTGCCTCAAAATTCTTAAAGAATAAAAAGCAACTCTCTCAGAAGTACCTTGTTGCCATCTTTTCCACAGTACTATTGTAGTAATTAGTGAAACTTGATCAACTTGTTTAGAAACTCGTTTTGGACTGTTCTAGCCTCCAGGGAAACAGAAGCCCTTTGGGCTAATTTCTTCAGTGCAGGTAGGTTGAACAGACAGCATTTTCAAAGCAGCTTTGCAGGAGCTCAGTGTCTGATGGAAGTGGGCACTCCAAGCACTCAGAACTTCCACATGGCTTTGGAAATCCTATCTGGCTAGAATTAGGCTCTAAGAATGCATTTTTTTTTTCCCTTCAGAAGAACAAAATAGCCTCATCCAAAATGATGCTAGAGTGCATATTAAATCCTACCTCTTTCAATAAAAGATGCTCTGATGTACAGAAAGTCTACTACATCTTATCTTTGCAAAGGTTCCTTCAGTGTCTTACTGGCCACAAACAGGCACAAGATACTAAATAATTTCCTCAGAAAGTTTATGAAGGCTTTTCCATTCCAACATCTAATTAACTTTGAAAAATTCACAGCGCAGTAGAATATAGAGTAATTGGAGTGAAAAATAAGAATAACATTCTATCTACGATGGAAAAATAAGCTTCACAAACTTTGCATACCAGCACATAATGCTACCACCAAAAGAGATTGATATTCAGTGTTTTCATGACAAACATCTTAAGAGAGACCCTGGATCTACCCACAGTGCTGTTCAGTGAACGTTGTTAGAGGAGACTGGAGGGCACAGGAAAGAAAAACCTTTAGTCCATGAGAAATAAGGAGAGTCAGTGAAGGAAGACAGGTATAATCGCAATTAGTGAAAACAGAAAATGTGAGGAAGGACAGAGTAAGTGAAGGCTGTGAGCAAAACAAGGCAGTAAATGCAGATGTGGGGCAGGAAGAAGAGTCTGTTCTGTGAGGCAGCTTTTCCTCACAAACCTGTAGAGACAATTTTGGCCTTGGGAGTTGCTTTTTTAGGCACGAGACCAACCACGTTCCTCATGCATTTGTCTTGTTGTGGCAAAGGTTCACTGAGGCATCAATGCAACCCACCTGGGTATCTCTAAAGTACAAAGCCACTTCAGATGGAAGCACAAATGTCACTGAAAGAGGGGAATCCCACTGGAAATGTTAGGGTGGCGATAAGCAGTAACAAACATCGGCAGCACGCTCATCAGGTGTGCAGGCTCCAGACAGGAGCATCATGGCAGCAGCTTCCATGGGTCTATCGGCAGCAACAGCGCTGTATCGGCTACCAGCAGCCAAGGACAGCAGATCAGGACTGCCTGCAGCAAAACAGAGCTGGCCCTTGGGGTGGGTAGGAGGCAGCGCTAAGTGGTATCCAGTCCATCCAAGCGCATCTTGCTGGATGCCACAGCCACCAGAAAAATGAACGCTTGGATTAGTGCCCCATTGCATAAAGGGGCAGTGCCTGCAGCTACAGAAGCTGTAGTGATAAATACCAATTTCTTTTTTTTGGCTATGAATGTTTCCTCCCCAGCTGCTCCCTAGGGTATAAGCCATTTTCTGGAGAAACGCTGTGCAGCTGTTAGGGCGGGATGGCACCACTGACTGCACAAGTGGTAGTGCTGCTCAGTCAGTTGTTTGCAACAAGCAGCATGCAAACAGTTGACTTTGATAACTCTGATAGTGACAATTTGAACAAGATGGAGGTGTTAGGTAGTACGCTCATCTGTGTTCCTTTCTCTCTCAGGTTTGTGACAGAAGACAACAGAGCCAAAAGAGGACATCAGAGTGCAAGTGTACTCTCCACACACTCTCTGTTCTGACAATTTATAGGGAGCTCATTGAAATGTGCCTGTAAAAGACACCATTAAGATGACTGCAGCAGGAAATGGGAACATGCGGAGTTTTTTTTCCGTTTGCTTCATGCATTTGACAACATAAGCTCAGGAGAGCAGTCTATAAATAGCTGACAAGGACTTGTGTTACCAACATTATAGATCAGTGTCAATCAATGTCAGTCAGTTAGTGATCAAAGCGGACTTAGCTTACAGTGGAGGCATTTTGTCTCCACTCAAACTATATCACTTGCATTGATTGAAAATTAATAGATATGCTACTGATACCTTATAACTGCTTTGCAATATACATATACAATTAAAGACTTATCCTAAATTAGCAGGTCTCCAACTCTTGAGGGAAATACTTAGCTTGAACTCTGCCTTCATACAGTTAAATAAATTTGCCTTTGATGAACAGAACTCTGAAGTCTTCTGGCATTATAATTCATATGTGATTTTAATGTCTTCTGAAGTTACTCTCCGAAGGTTTTTCAGTCTCCTGCTGATTATCTTCACACTGAAAAATCAACGGTCCCTGAATTACAGGACCCATAACACACACCTGACAATTCCTGAAAAATCTAAGACTAAATTTGTTTCATATGGGTATATTTATGCTACTTGTTCTATAGAAGTCTAAACAATTATTAGCATTGCAGTCCTATGCTCTAAATCACCAACACTCATCATTGCTGCTAAATTGCCAGCCTCCTTCCTGGACTCCACCGAAACAGGAAATTAAGCTAGAGATTAATCAGTAAGTTAGTGTGAACAACCAAATATAAGGGTCCCCTCAAAGGCTAAAGACCTGCTCTTACGCTTTCATCTCTACCTCCAAGTCCAAATATAAACAGCTTCCCTACCCGTTAATTTTCAGGGATTAATAACTGGACAACTTTATAATTCACTTCAATAAGACTGGGAAAACACGTCAATAAATCATGGCTTTTATCCGCCTGCTTGGGCTTGTTCTGAAGTCTGTTCTGCCTGTATGAATGATTAGCAGCAGGTGTAAAATAGTTCCGCAAAGGTTGCTGCTAGCAAGTCCCATTCACTCCTGGATCTTCCTCACAACAGTTTAATTTCTCAACATTTCAGACCCAAGTCCTGGTGTCCAAGTTAAGGGTACATCACATTTGTTTCTGTTAAGAGACCTTAAAAGACCTCAGCCCATAATTCAAATCTTCCGCAGCTTTACCAACTGTCCAGGGCATTTCTTCAGAAAAGACCACTAAAGAAAGAACCAGGTGCCACTGGCTTTTTTTCCTTTAAAAAGGCAACTTACATATCTTTTTTTAATATAAATCCTCCTGGAAAAATATTGAGGATTGGAATATTGCAGCATTTTGAGGTCTTGTGTCCTGGAGAAGCTAAATTTACATCACCAATGCAAGTTGTACTCCGCTTTCCAAACAACTGGCTGTACCTCCTCTGGTATTACATTAGAAAATAATATAATTATTAAAGTGACCATGTGCATCTCAAAACACTGAAAAATAGAAGTAGTATATTTGATGGAAAAAGAACTAGATGGAACAAGGTGGAAGGGAGGAAATTGAGAATGTCATCAACATAATTCAATGTTCACTCAGCCAGAGCTAGCATTTAGTTTAATGTAGTAAAAATGGGCTTGCTTCACTCAGTAAGTGCCCAGTGTCCAAATCCTGCAGCTGCCTCACTTGGACCAAAACTTTCCAACTGCACTGTCTTTAGATACAGCAATTAGGCCCAATTCAGCATTGCAGCTGAAGCTTATGTGAGTCCAAGAAGACACCAGCGTACAGCAGTATCAGAGCATCAGTGTGAACTACAGCATCTGAGATTGCTCTTCCTTAAAGACACAGCTTGACTTTATAGCTGCTTCCAGAATAAGAAAAAGAAAAAAATCTGTAGGTGGGCAGCTCAGTCTCTGAGAATAAAAGTATTTATACATTTTCCTGTCAGTGCATCTTGTATTCAAGGCCTAGCGGGGCATGAAAGACAAGTGCTGTGCATCTATTAAAAATGCAGATCACACCTGGGATTCTTTAGGCAATCGTAGTCATGTTTGGTGGCAGGAGCACAAAAAGGAGCATTTGCAATGCTGCTATTTGCTTTCAAGTGTCTTGGTCATCTTGATCATATATCAGCTTCCAGTAACACGCAGTGGTGTGGGAAGAACAGACATCAGCTGAGGAGCACACACCTTTGGAAAAGTTATTTTAACAGTAATTATTGCAACAGTATATGAAATGGAACTCTCTCTTCTTATCATCAGATTTCAGACGAGATTATTAGTAGTATCATCATAGCATCTGTCAAGAGGACTGCATAGCAGACCTTAGACAGTGAGCAAAAGGCTTTATGCCCTGCTTCTCCCCTCCCTTCCCCAAATATGTTATATGCCTTTTCAGGTACTATAGATAGTTTAGCTGCCAATAACGAAGACTGCCTGAAGCATTAGAGATGGGCACAAACTAGGTATTTCATATTTGCAAGCCTTTTCTTCTATGTTTAGGTTCTAGACAGCAACATTTCTAAGCAATGAGACTAAGTCTTCCAGTGTGACAGCATTTGGGTTTTGATTTGTAAACAGACCAGAACAACTGTAGGAATAGCTCTCTTTCTCATATGCATGCAGATGCTAGCATGAGGACAACTTTTATGAGCCAACTTCTTTGTTAATGAAGTGTAAACCATGTCCTTACTTGCGTAGTAGGATTGCTTTTTGTCCGTATCTAAATTCATACTGATTGTACCGATCTTCCAGTATCAGTTAGGTAGTTGCAACTTTCTTATGCTCTTAATTTCTTTTTTACTTTTGAGCCAGGACTACAGTATAAATGCAGACTAAGCTTTACCGACATTCATTACCGATAATGAGGTAAAATCAGTTCAAAACTTGCCAGATTGTGAAGTAGATGGTGAATGTGATGAAGCATTAAGTGAAGCTACCAGTACAGCTCTGTTGATCATTTACACACCACGAACAAAATCCCTTTTGTGGATCTCATAACAGTGATCAACAAATACTTTTTGTTAAGCCCGGCCAAGGGAAAAAAGCCTTTTAGTCCTACTGTACCTAGACCAATGATGTCTCTCTCCATAAGATCTTCCTGGGAGACTGCCGAAACTACAATTTTAATATCCACTAATTGATCTAGGCATCTTTACTTATACTAATCCAGACCAGATTCAGAGAAGACGTGCAATGGCACAGAGCAGAGGAAGAAAGTGCTTTAGTAGAAAAAATATCACTTACAACTGCATTCTGGTTTTATTCTCAAAGCCTGTGATTGCTTAATGCAGTTGATCACCATCTGATGAACGATCATAATTAGAGAAATTGAAAAATGACTCATCTGAAAACGTGCAAAACAACATCCTTATTTGAGTCCTGACTAGTAATGATCCTGTTTCTGAGCCTGACTCAAATATTAAGTCCAGAAAAAGCAGTTCAGTTATCCAGTTTAACAGAATGCAGACCACACAAACTCATCCCAGAATTTCTTTGATAAATATACAACTGAATTTGAAGACAGGAAGGCACTGAAACGTCCTAGCTTAAGTCATGCACTGAGCTGGTGATAAAGAGGGGAATTGAACCTTCCTTTTCTTTGAAGGGAAATATTGCTTGTGCTGTGCAGTATCTTATTTATGTCCACTTGTGTGGACAAGTAAATAGCTTGTCATATCTGTAACACTCTGCATACACCATTCTCTCCACTATCTTCAGTGTGGATAAACCAAAAGTACTGAAAAGGAATCTGATGTATCAGATCTGTCCTGATATTTTCTGTTACAGAAAGCACAGTGTAATATATCCTATAAAAAAAACAGACTACTTTGGGCTTGAGTCCCATAGCAATAGTAAGAAGTTTGAGTAATTTGTCATTTCAAACCAAGTGCCAATTGAGAAATGGAAAGAAAAAACAAAAGGATTTCTCAAGATGCCAAGTATATTCTTTGTCCTATTTCAGCTATAAACAAAGTGCTGGGGCAGAACTTTGCTTTCCAAATAACTTGACTATTGAGAACAGAGATCTTATCTCTAAGAGCAGTGACTGAGCATTTATTTTTGATCAAAAAGACTCCATTTTTAAACTATAATGATCAACACTGGGTACTTACTGGGAATTAATGACTAGCAGAAGACATTTTTTGGTTAATACAGTTTCAGCTGGTGTATTGAGAACTTTTACAGAGGATTAGTGAGTCATGAAAAGACTTGTGCATTTGCTTGGACAATCTCTCAAAGATGTTCTCCACTTCAGATTGTCTGTGCTACCATCTCACAGCCAAGATGGGTAACCTGTGTGTTCCTTTTTTGTCCTTATCTGCTGCACAAACAACTGCACTTCTAAACATGCTTAATTCTGGTCAGATTCATTGGTTACATGATTTCATCTGAACCACAGTTTCAGCCGTACTGAATTTTCCCTTCCACACAGTTGTCTGTATCTGCATTGTTTTTTAATTCTTATTGTTCATAAGCAGAACCTGCCATAACAACTGCTTTTAATAAGAAAAAAGTTAATTTTCTAAGCATAGAATTCTATTTGTTTGAAATAGAGTACTTGTCGTACTCTGGGCCCATGACTGATAAGCAGGATGAAGCACTTTCAAGAATGTACTTTCATTTATGTGAAGAAATTGCACAAGGAATTTTTAAAGCCCTTATATGTAGTATGTATTGAGAGATATTAACATAATATAAATAATTAAAAGACAATTGTTCACAGTTCTTTTATCCCCTTTTTGCTCTTGAACAGCTGTAAGAACATTTTGAAAGAAGAGGAATCCGGTGAACCTGGAGTTGAATTAAATTTACAGTTCAGAAAAATGAAAGATGACTACATGAAATGCAGAATATTCTCAGGAGGAAGAGTTTTAGCATAAATATGGAATGGTTGCTTTAAGTTTCACATTATAAATGCTAGCAGCAAACCTTGCATCTGCTCACTTTAAACAGTCTGGAAAGATTCTTTCATTTCCTGAGGTATAGTCAGAAGTTGGGGAGGTATACTTCCAAAACTTTATGGCTGTGCACAACAGCCATAAACTCAGCATTCTGCTACACCAAATGAAAAGTCAATTGACATTCACTCCGTAGTTGGAAAATAGTTCAGAACAGAACAGCTGAGTAACAACAGAGAACACGAAACAGAAACACAGTCTTTAACTGCACAGGAAGATGTTTGTAATTCCACAGGCTGTTCTCATCTTTAACTTGGAAGGTTGTGAACAAAGAGCAGGTGATTAAAAATAAGTTTATGCTGTTAGGTTTTTATATTGAATTAGAAATCCTGAAAAAGAACACTTGAATTTCCACTTGCACAGTATTGTGCTCATGCCCATTGAAATGCTACAAACAGGTAGGATTTCTAAACATGAGCAATCAAGTGATTTTCATAATTTATAAAATAATTGCGACTTCTAGCTCCCTTATTCAAAGGAATTTAGGTGAAGATCAGTATTAGGAACACTTCAGCAATAATGCTATTTGAGAAGATGATCATTATTGGTGTCAGGTATGTTTTTTAGCATTAGTTTCTAGCTGATATGCTGAGAGCACTGGAGTGTTTCCATGCTCTGAAAAAGCACAGATTTCATAGATTCAGTAAGTGCTATTCAATAAAAGTTAGACATTGCTAAAGTGTTATAGACGAATGCAAATTTTCAGTTTCATGTTCTATTTCAGAAATCAGAAGTATTTAATTTTCATCTCACTTCCCGTGTCCTACATATCCTCTCATCATCCAAAACTCTGTAATTTTCTCAGCTACATTTCTTCTAGAAAAACAGAGAACAGAATGAGCCAGGTTTTTTTAAGCCATGCCCAGAAATACATGACAACTCTTCCAGAACACATGAAGTACTTCATACGACCAAATATCAGCTGGAGGCAACAGACTGGAACAACGTCTCACTAGATACTATGCCAAGCCACAGAAGAGACCAGAAAGTCTTTGTATCACCAAAAAAAAGGTCTCCTTGTGTAAATATGCAGTTCCAGCTAAACTCCATTTAAGGGCAATTGCAGCCTGGCTGACTCAAAGCTTAGAGTTTCTTCGATCTTCAGTACTTCCTGAGCACAAGTAAACCTTTACTTCTCCATTACGAAAGAATGTATCTTCAAATGCGGAAAAAGATCACCTACGTCCAGAGTACATAGGTGCTCAGGGAACGAGTGCACGCAACAGGACATTCCCACCTCCCTGCTCCCTGTTGTCACTAGAGCCTTGCGTTCACCAGTCCACACGTGTCCGTGATGCATAGGATGCATCCCTGCGCATGCCAAGAGCCTCACCCCTTCCACACTGGTGCATGTGGGAGGGATTATTTCACATGCACTGAAGCATGGATTTTTCAAACTTCTACCTGTGTCCCTTGCAAATCCATAGACACAAACATGCCATCACACACCGCATATGTATTTCAACATGGTGAAATGGAGGAATGGCTTTTTCTTTCATTGCAATTTATTGTCAAGACCCTGAAATGTTAGTTTCCTCCACATTTTAAGAATAGAAATGTATGTGAGAGCAAGCAGTGTGAAAACTGTGGCTCTGACTGAAACTGAGCTGCAATGATTTAGATCGTAGATGTTTGCTATGCAGCATGACTTTTATCTTCATGTTTTCTTGAAAGGTATTTATAGCACATTTCTGCCACAGCATATGTCTGAGATCTGTAAGCACTCCAGTGAGTCTGTTAGCACTATTAAGTACCTATGAGTAACTGAAACACTGTATTTCATTTTTGCTTTCCAGAATTACTTCAATGATCTCCCCTTCTTTGACTTTAATGTTTTCAGATTTATTTCTTTTACTCGTGCTGCTAAAGGCTAAAGTAAAATTCATTATCATGTACAGCATCTAATTTATGTTCCAGCTAGTCAGTAGCCTTGGGCAGAACAAGCTATCAGAGACAGCTGTTAACACTTAGTAGAAGTTCATATTCATCAAAAGACAGGCATGGGTGTACAAGCACTGGTTTTCATAACAACTATTACATCTCCAGGCTTCCTAAGGTGGAAAAAGACATTTAAGGAAGACATTACATACATCTCCTACACAGTTTTGTCTCCACTCTATCAAGTCACGCGCCAGAAGGACTGCAGGCAATTTGAAGTTCATAATTATTATTGCACAAGTACTCAAGGACCCCAGTCTAGATCAGGGCCCTTTGCGGAGCTGTGCCATGAAATGGAAAGGAAAACACAATTTGTTCAGCTGGAATTCACATTCCCATCCAACTAGACAGAGACAGCAACAGGAAGCCATCAGTGCTAATTTACACAGTGGCCTGTGATGGGTTACCCCTACATGGGTGATTATCAGCAGTTACCGACTACCAATAAATGTGTTACAGTACATTTACATTACATACGCTTACCAAACCTTAGCAAGCATATCCTCAAACAGCCACTGTTGGGTTAGCTCACAATAAATATCTTATATAACATTCTAGTAATAAAGTTATGCCTAAGGCCATCATGTCACTGACTTTGCCTGAAAGTACAATGCAGATTGCACTGACAAAGCTCCAACAGTAGCACTGGACCTATTTTTGTGCAATGTGTGTGTCTATCTAGACAGAAGCAGAGCACAACGCAGTTCAGCTATGCACATGCAGTGCACTGAGCTGAAAACACTGTCTCAGCATTGCTACAATGTCTGATTTCAATCTCAGTACAAGACATTTTGGGGAAAGATTAAAAGCAAACAGCATCTGACTGAAGATCAAGAACCATCCTTCATTATCCTCTATCATTTCTACACAAATAGTTTCCTGCTCTTACCTACTAGAAAGAAAACTAAAAAAAGCTAAGCAAAGATTAAGTGCTTCTGAGATATTATCATTGCTAAACATTTGACCTGATAATGGAAATGAAATACATACCAGTTCAAGTATTATAAACACAGTGCCAAACAAGTTTGACCCAGCCTGTGCTGATGTTAACAGGCTTGACGCAGGTTTTGCATTATGTAAAGCACGATATAAGACTGCCTGTATGAGCTTTATCTGCTGTTGTTAGAAATGAAATCCAAGATAACAGAAAGGGAAAGTGATTAGAGAAAGTGTTTATTTTTTCAGCTTGTTTACTAGGTGCACTTGACAATAGTTTCTGTACAGTCAGATTCTTCATGTGGAAAAAGATGAGCTTGTACAGATATACAATCTCTATGATAAAGCTTCAGCCAGCACGGCTTAGGCTCTGTATATAACTTCTGCTCTCTTTTTAACTGCCTCCCATCCCATTTAAGGCCATGGTATCAAGTTGCCTGCATTCACAGCAACTTGCTCATGCAGTACTGAGGGAATTACTGCAAACTACTACATATGTGAAGTTAAAGTGTGATAGCTGTTATTCACTAGGTCTCCATTAGGCAATCTTACCGCACATTAAAGCCATGGCTGAACGCAGCTCCTCAAGCCCAAGGTTTGCCTGTAATGGCCTTAGGACAAGCGCACACAACCAACCGCCTCTCAATAACAAGAAAATTGAACTAAAAAAAAAAAAAAGCCTCAAGAAGTAAGAACAACTACACCTCACCACACATATGCCTCCGGAAAACACAGAAACCATTGCACGTGACTCTGGCTAGAACACATCCCTCTTGCTTCGGAAGTTTTCCCGATGTGACCGGTCAGGTCAGTGGCTTTTCACAGGCTGCCCCACTCCCCCCTGGGTGGCCAGAAATCCTTCCACACTCTTCCACTGGCTTCATTTTCAACTCCATTCCTCTGCATGTGGTTGCCACAAAGCAACTTGCTCTGACTTCAGACCCGCGGCTCTATTGCTCTGCTCACACCTGCCCCTTGCTAGGCCACGATGATTTCCTCTATCTAGCCCCTCAGGTTTAAAAAGCAGCTTTCTGGTAGCGAAGCCCTGTAGTCCACATAGTCTAAATTCAGCTCACAAATAATTCAGGTGAAAACTTGGTCCCATTTCATATTAGTTTCCACTGAAATCTGTATTATGCCACTTTGTATCTTGGCAATATACCAGGAAAGATGTCCAGTGCCTGTGGGAGAGAAGGGCAAGCAACAGTTGTTTCAAACCACAAGCTTTTTCTCAGTAACACCGCAGCCCACACTTGCTCATCTAATAGAAATCTCATTGACTGTCAGCTCTGACAGTTAAATTATCGATAAGTCTGAGTAGATTTGTCTGAAATAAAGTGTTTGAATTGTTTTCAACTTAATCAAAATATTAAGACTTAGAACCATAAGAAAAAACCTGCAGAGTTCAAATCATTATCTTTAAAACCCAGGGGCAAACAGAACCAGTTATTCCGTTTTTAACTACAATCTAACAAATACTACAAGTATTTCTAGAATGTGACTTCATGGAGAATGAGGTCCATGAGCATCTGCAGTTTTGAATCTTGCAACCTTCAGTCTGGTTTTTAAGAAAAACGAAATTAAATTAGTTATATGTGATTTCTCTAATGTAACTATATTTTCATTGAAATGTGTTCAAATGGTCAACAGGGTTAAATCACTTTCTTACATCAGTTTCAGGAAAGGTACCTCACCACTCTGCCACTGTTGCATTCATGTACCTTTTCCACCTATTTATGTTCACACTTGCAACATTAAGCATTACATTCTCCCAGGAAAGAAAAAGCACAGTTGACTTTCTTGTGTCATTAATCCCAGGTTTTGCCTAGTTAATGTCTTGAAAAAGTTTGAATTTGTGTTGTTCCTAAGTAATTAATGACTAATGACTCCTGCTGGAGTACCTAGCAGCAGGTGACCCTGGCTGCTCTTCTCAAATGTAAATCCTGACTATAGGAGGAAGAATAAAAAAATCACTGGAGTCACTAGTTTTAAAGCAAAGAACTTCTCTGGATAAAATACTTTAACCCACATGACCTTAGGAATGAAGCTTGGAAAAATAATATGATTATGATGGAACACTGACTCAGTTGCCTCATAATCACCAAGACGTTTCTCAAAGCAGATTTAAGAAAAACATAGCTGTTAAAAAAAAAACAAACTAGAAATCTGTCTTTCAAATATCTTCATTATCCCACTAGAAAAAATATTTAGCTTTTGAAACAGCTCATAGCAGTTGTTAAACTTGGTAGAAGAGGGTGGCAGAAAGCTAGCACAATCCCTGCGGCACTTCCCTTTCCAAAAGCTTCAGAGGTGGTAGTAGTGGTTGTGATGGTCTTTTTTACTAATATTAGCAATACTGAGAGGAGGCATAGGACAGCTCATTCGTGCAATCAGGCAGCTAGGAGTTTTTATAGATACACATCTACTGGGAAGTAAAAAAAAATTCTGTTCATTTTCAAAGCACAGACACCTGCTAACTCTGACTTGATCCACGAAGATACTTAAACTCAGAGCAGCTACTTACACACTAGTGGTGGCTCTGGGAGAAAATATGATAATCCCACAATAATATAAACAATGGCAGACCTGCCACACTGCCCATAGTTTAAATGCCCATTCAATGACATTTCCTAAAAAAAGAGCCGGTGGTCAAATTTTCCAGCTTTTGCGTCATTTAAAAAAACGTTTGAATCACTATTACATACTGAAAGTATCTACATATGAGCAACTGCTTAAGATCCGGCACTGGGATTTTCCAGGAAGATACTCTGGGTTTAAAATTGTGCTCTTTAGCTGAAGTCCAGCATGAAATTACACTTATTTACATCAGGCAGGAATCTAACCAGCTCTAGTCAATACCTACAGTTCTAGTTAAAATTGTTAGGCCATAATGACTGGGTCTTCATTATAACGCAAGGTTTGGCATTTGCTATCCTTAAAAAGGAAAGGAATCTGATGAGCCAGTGCTGTTTTTGCAATGAGCGTTCTGCTATCACTCACTGTTGAAGCTTTCATCAAGAAAGCAAATTCCACAGAAGTAGCTTTTCCATTCTATCTACTTTTTTGGTACGTTACTGAAAACTCAGATTTTCATCAGCATTCTCTGTGAAATATCCCATTTCTATCACAAATTGCTTATGACAGAGCAAAGGTGGTTTTTTTGTTGGTTTTTTTTTTGTTTGTTTGTTTGTTTTTTTATTCCTTTACAAAGGGAATTCAGCATAACCACATGGGCAAGGATGACAAGTGGCATTGGATAGCCAAAAAACAATGTTCAAAGAGCAGGATCAGACAGACCATAGACGCTTAGTGCCCACATAAACACAGTAAGAATACAAAGAGTCAGCAACAACTTGAAAGGTTAAAGTAGCTGCACATCCTTTACTGTGTATGCCCTTTAAACTGGTGGTGACTCTTACACTACCTGAGAACAAGTACATTGTAGATTGCTGCAAACGGGGTTGCTCCCAATTTTCTTCTATTCATTCATATATGAAAATCTCATGCTAAGATGATTGTTTTGCTTTCTTACACTTTAAGCCTTTAAGGCTACTGCTTTTTTTAATCCAAATTCATGTAAAATGATTGTCTAGGTGGATAGGTGAGAAAGTGAGCAACACAATTAACAGATATATATATCCAAAAGGCTTCAGAATAATGTTTACTTAGATAAATCTGAGCAGAGATATGTTTCTTTCTCTTCCCCACATTGTTTAAGGGAAAGGGCAACTTTAGCAGCTTGTGATATTTATTGATATGGTTTGGATTTAGAGATACTATTCCCAATATTCTACTTATCGAGTTACTTTATTAAGAATTTTCGATACCAGTCAGTTACTAAGTGAATATATAGTATACCACTTGAATGTATATGACTGTATATCTATATTATCAGTGTCACTTTTCACTCAGTAGAAAACTTCTTACAGTTTTGGCCTGAGTCAGGCCTTTCTTGCACTCCTTAGAAATTTTTCCAGTTCCCCCAAAATTAAAGGCCTTGTAATAGACACAGGCAACGATAACTACAATGCCAGTATTAGTAAGTCACCAACTACCTGACCCCCTCTCTCCAAAATAACACTTTGTTATGTTTTTGAAAAACTGCCTGTTTATTACTAAAAAAGTGAGCTATTATTTCACTGCAATAGACATTAGCCAAAGGGTAGGATGCAGGAATGTGGCACCTCTGGGTGGGAAGGTATTTAGTAACCTAAAGGGATTTCTTCAGTTTTGCAGAATGACCTAGTTTCTCTACGGAAATAGAGCATACAGATTTAGTATTAGCGAGGACTGAGCAACACAGATCACCTTAAGCAAAGTATTTGATCTTGATACAATATGTGCATATTTTGAAAGAGAAAAAAAAGTTTGCTTAAATATTCAAAGTGGTTCATGCATAACTGTTGGAATTTAAGCCTTCAAGCAGACATTGCCTGCAATAAGGTGCTGAACTGATAATGCATTTCTAGCACTAACTTCCTTTTTGTACTTGGCTCTTACAACATTTTACCTACATTTAGGTCCAGCTTTTTCAATCTGCGCTGTTTGTTTCCATTTTCCTAGGTAACAAATTAGTGGACCTAGCACACAAATTGTACACCTAATTAGATAACATTCTTAAACATTTTACCACGGAAAAAGCCTCATAGGAGCAGAAATTGTAAGAGCAGAAAGGGACATCACACTATAAGCTAGCCTATCTTCTGGCCAAGAGGAAGAACTGTTGTCCCTAATATTTCTTGAGTCTGCTTTTAAACCAACCCCCCAGGATGGAAATGCCATAATCTCATCAGTGCCCAGCCAATATCAGTGCTAAACTACCTTTTCTTACTTTTCTTAAGGACTTGCCCAAGTCTGCTCATTATTGTTTAAGTCTATTACTACTTGCCCTACCTGCAGCACATGGAGAGCAATTTAATTCTGTTTATTGCACCCTTCCATGTAATTGAAGACTCAGATATCCTCAGTTTTCTCATAATTAAAGTTATTGTTCCCCATCAACCTGTCCTTGTATTGTCCTCCAACCTGTTTTCTGAGCTCTGACTGGCCTCACCACTCTAGACCCTGACATTTGATGTACATCCTTCTCGACCTGCAGAATTCAGTGCTGAACAGAGGAGGAGACTCCTATTTCAAGACTCTGTTTCTGATGATGCTTCCATTCTGGTGTGTCTCACTCCAACAGCATGACACTGTTGAGTCATATTTGGCTTGCAATTCTTTATAATGCTTAAATCCTTTCCTGCAATTCTGCTGTCCAGGCAGACTCGTCCCTCTGATGTTGGCATTCAGCTCATGTGACTTGCTGGATAATTTCTCAACAGTATGAGAACCTGGTCTTGTCTTCCAATGCATTTACAGCCTTTGGAATTAATAGCATCTGCATAGTTAAAACATTATTCCTACATCCTGATGAAAATACTGTACAGTACTATATTCAAGCAAGGTCCTTAAGAATCATGTTTGATATAGCCTTTTAGTTTGATGTTAAAGCACTGATTTTCTACTCTAGAGTAGATTTTTCTTACCAATTCTGCATTTCCTAATAGTCCCACCTACTGCATATTTTCCTAGTTGTTAGACATAGTGAGGGAGCATAAAAATCTGTAAAAGTCAAATTATTTGACTCCTACTGCTTCTCCCTTGTTCACCCTGTCAGAGAAGAAAATTAGATCAGCTTGGCGTAACTTGTTACTAGCACATCCATGCTGGTTGTTACTCATCTCCTTATCATTTTCTAGGTGCCTACAAATTGCTTGTTTGAGTATATTCTGGCATCTTTCCAGGATCTAAGTTACAATGACAGCTGTGTAATTCTTTGGCTGTTCTTTTTCACTGCCTTTTCCAAGATAAGCTCAAAGTTTAGGGGAAGATTTTAAAAAACAGTTTTCTAGACTCCAAGATCACCACTAGCAGTTATGACAGCTGAAGCAATTTACCTATGTAGCCACACCTAAATTTCACCAGGTCCAACCAAAATGAGAATATCTGGTGTAAGTGGCCTTTAACCTAATCTTTCCCTATAATAAGCTCAATTCTTACCCTTTTGTGACTATCAATGCAATGTCTTGCTGTCTTTGGTTAACAAAATTTGCAATGTCTCCTTTTTCCACATTATATTAGACACATACTATGCATAAGATAGGAACTGGTCTAGTAGGTATTTTGAATAATTTCTTTAGTGATAAGTGATGGTTCTTGTTCTTTTCTCATTGATCTTCCCATGCCTGTTAGCCTCAGCACTCATTTACTTGGGCTAAACAGATTAAATCTGTACAGAAAAGTATTCTGATTTGGCTTGGGGCAACAGTTACTATAATGCCTTCAATGCCTACAAGATTTGGGATTTTTGTTGTTGTTGTTTGGGTTTTTTTTCTTTTAAGAAGCATTTCCAGCTCTAGCTGTCAGAATTATTTGAAACTAAAGAGTTAAATATTTGTTAGCAGCACACATTCCCTTTTGAGAAAGCTGGGAAGCATGGTGAAGCCTAATATGGAGCTATTGCACATAGGGATACGTGTACATGCACATTCATTAATATCTTAATCAGCATTTTTTAAAGCCAAGAACGAAGGCCTACATTTCAGTATAGTGCCCTTGTTAACTATCTCATACATTTTCTGCATATAACTCTGCCTGATGCCTTATTCAGCCTTTTCTTAACTTGCAAAATTTGGGAATTTATCAATTTGACAGTATGGTTAGCTGAAGATATAAATAAGGCAGCCATTAGTTTGTCAATATTTATTCCAAAGGGAAGATTTCTGATCTCGTTATGTTAAAAGACGGCACTAATGGAAGCAAGAAGAAATATTATGAGCAAAGAGGAAACCTCTAAGCTCATGAGATGGAAGCATTAACAAATGCTTTCACTGGCACGATTCTGCTAACACTGCTCTCCAAAAGGAGTTTATG
>VZTL01016963.1:0-15497 GCA_013400535.1 Scopus umbretta
GAAATAGCTTTCACTAGCAGCATGCTCTCCAAAAACTGTTCCCCTCCAAAGCACAGTCAGAGACTCAAACAGGACCGTTATGTCAAGGTTGCTTAGGACAGCACACTGTCATCTGCTGTTTTCATTTCTGACACTCTCCTCACAAGCTAGGGACTTCTCCCATTACCCAGCCACACATTAACACTTTAACATCACTTGACTGACTTCTTATTTGTATGGGAGAGGCTCACCCATACAGCTAGAATAAGAAACAAATGAATCCCCTGTATATAGCCACTTAAAGGGTGACTTCTCTCCTACTTTTTAATAATAAGCAATGGCTCAGTGACAGACTGAACAAAGCCATTAAAAAAAAAAAAAATCACATCTGTACTTTTAATGGCTTGTTTTATTTTAAGGCTTACTTAGGATGGCTCTAGAGAGTGAGAAATCCTTCTCCTGGCCCCGTGTCCACATTCAGATGTGAAGCAAGGCTGATCTGTTGTCTCAAGATCTTTCTGTGGAAAGACTTACGGTTGTCTGGACAGGTATTTTCACTTCATTGAAGTCAACAGCGAGACTAGTGTTTTATGCTCAGTGTAAGCATTTAGGACTAGTCTTATTTCTATGGGACTCATAAAAAATGTGGGCTCTATCAATTTAGAAACCTACATTTTTAAAATATCAGTTACTGAAACCTCAAGAGCACAACCTTTTTGTAAATTACACTGATTTTTAATAATAGAAATATTTAAAGCATATAAAGGGATGTGCCTGTTCTAGACATTTAGAGATAACAACTAATTCTCTCACTCACTCCTCTGAGATAAAGAAATAAGAGGGTTTTATTCTCTTGTACAGAGGGTGAAAGGGAAAGGAAGTGACACTAATATGATAAGCAAATTTCAAAGTCAGCAGTAAAACCCAGAGCCAGCTTTAGAAGTCAAAACTTTCAACTTTAGGATCTTTCCTCTGCAATAACTTTAATAAATACACATATTTCTAAGTAGCAACATGCTCATCTGACTTCCATGTTAATGCTGAGGTACAGATTTTGTGACATAGTCTGTAAGTCTGTCTAACTTCTTTGGGACTAGAAAAGAACCCTATTTCTACTGTAGGAGAGTATGCCCTATTTTGTGAGCTGCATGTGATCTCCTGAGTTAGTCATGAAGATTTTATGCAGAAAACCCAAAGCCCTATGTCCTGAAAAGGGTACAGGCTGCAGCAGTTAGCCTTATAGGCAGACCATATGATGCTGAGCTCTCCATCCTCTCATCAGTAATCACAGACTGTGTTGTCTTTGCACCGATGTGTGTAGCTTTCTATGCAATTGCTTCTAGAGAGCAACTAGGAGACTTTCAATGATGACAGGGATCACTATTTTCTGCTGACACAACAAATTCTGTTTGATCAACAGAAATGGTTTAAGGTGATTGCAGGAGGGAGAGTTTTCAGGGGAGTGGGACCTGAGCTATGGGACTTGTTCTCCTAATGAGTAAGAATAAGCAATGACCTCATTGATTTCACAGCTAAACTCAAAACTCATCTCTGCAATTTAACATCCCTGTGGGGACTATTCTCATATATGAACTCGTACACACCCAGAACATCATTAAAATCAAGTTAAACATTCCATTCTACCCAACAAAGAGGAAGAGAGATATTACTGAAAGATTTTTTTTTTTTTTTTAATTCATTGGTGGCATTCACATTCTACAGCAGTAGGCAATAAATTTAGGTTGGCAAGGTAAATGAGCAGGCAGTCTGAGAGCAAAAACTCCTTATAGAACTCTTGGCTGAATTTATCTGGAGAAATTGGATGAGAAAAGGGAAATGTTCCTTACCATACAGGGCCAGATCCTCTGCTATAAGTGTGTGATTCAAGAATGAAGGGGATCAAGCGCTGATTTGAAAATTACAGAGAGATGGGAAGAAATGCAGAACTATTCCTACCTAATGGGGTTGATTGTACCTCTAGGAGGGTATTGGCAGTTTCTCTACCAAAGAGGGTGTTGGCAGTTCTGTGACATTTACATCAGAGTTACATTGCTTTTTTGAAAATGTCAGCACTGTGCAATGCACCGTCCACTCATCTGCTCCCCTCTGCTATTCCACAAGGTGGATGTTGGCCATTACTGGTGGACTGGTTCATGTGATAGAAAAATTATAGCAAAATAATATGAGTTAATATTTGGCTGTGTAAATAATTCCTGATAAAGTTAATTAAAAAAAAAAAAAACAAACCAAAACTGTGCAGCTCTGGCTCTTTAGTGTAGCCAAAGAAGAGTGTATTTAAATATTTGATTATTTTTTTGGGGGGTGGGGGGAGGAAGGGGGAGTTCTAAATATATTGTGCTGTAAATGGAGTCTTAGCAGTCATTTATACCTTAGATTACTCTGTTTTTAAAATAAAAACCACAATGTTTGTCAGCAGCAGCTGTGTTACAGATGTTAATTCAGCTTTGGTTACAACCATAATTTCACCTGTGTCAGGACATATGTATTTTCATGGGCTGGGAGGTAACAAGCACTTGAAGTTTTTCATTAAATCATGGAGGATGTTCCATGGCATGCAGCAGCAGAAGGGGTGCATGCCAGACCAGCAAGAGTGTTTGCAAATGTCCCTCCAGACCTGTGTGCTGTTGTTTGTGCCAGCACACTGGGTGCTATCACATCTTTCAGTCACACACATTGTGCTGCCCTCTGAAAGACTGACCTAGTATGTCTTTCCAACAGTAGTGCCAGGAGCAGAGCTACTCAGTTACAGTACTAAGGGCAGAACAGGAGACAAACATATTCTGCAGAGACCAGTCTACAGCAGCTGAAGAGCTATGCTAAGTTACAGCACTGTTTTGAAGGCCTTCAGTGAATGCTCACTAGTAAAGCTTGGTGCCATTGCCATAATGCTTTCTACTTTGTGTTCACCCTGATTTGAAATATCTTTTCTTTCCCACCAAAGGAAGCATAAGGTAGTAGCTGGCAGTTTTCCTTTTATTAGTTTTATTTCAGCAGAGCACCTGATGCGTAAAGCAGCTGTAATGGGCACAATGCCACAACGGTGGTATAGTAACAGCGATAGTATTACAGCACCTACCCCTTTGTGTGAGTGTGGCAGAACAGGCCATACCAGAGTAGATTATCAATCCACCTAATCTCTGGCAAGGGTGAGCACTTCATCCAAAGAGGTAGGCAGCTCCTCTGCCTTCCACCCCATCTCAGTCTAAAACGCTCTTACCTCCTCCAAGTTTTGGTAGAAAAGTAACAGCAGAAGGGTGGTCTGCAGCTTCTCTCTCCTACTCTGGGACAGATCCTTGATCTGCTGCTTCCTCTCAGAAATGGCATTCAGTTTGTGCTGGATCTTTAGCCCTTCCAGTCCCCCAATCTTTTCTAGCCTGCTTGCCTGTTCTTGAAGAGATATCATCTGAGGAGACAACAAATCTGAAATTACTTTTATGTTTCCAGGTGGTGTGAAAGAAACAAAACCCAGGCTCCTTTCCATACCTAAAAGATTCTCTTTTTTTCTGGAATGAACCAAGAATAGCAAGGACAAGTTAACCAGCATTCCCCCGACCCTCACCCTATATTATGTTACATCTACGATGTCCTTGCCATTGGTCTCTGTAGTGCACCCTGGCTACATAAATGAATTAAAGCTGTAGCTCCAGGAGTCCCTATACAGCTCATCATCCAGTGTAAGGAATCATGGAGCAAGCCTGACACCCATGAGTGCTCAGGTTTTATTGCTTTGTGGAAATCAGGTGTTGGAAGGTAGTTCTCAACATGAGCAATCAGTCTGGCAGGGAGCTGACATGGGTTCTGGGAGCTTGTTCCTTCTGAAAAACCCAGGCACATCCCCAGGTTTGAGTTCAGCCCTAGCCTGGGTGAATTACAGCAGTGGCCACCAGCCAGGCAGATTCCTTTACATGCAGGTGAGCAATTCAACATCTATTGCAAAGGTGCAAAGTGGTTAGCCAATTTGGTACAGACATTGTACACCAAATGTATCTTTAAATAATTAGACAAGTCATCTCCTTTGACCTACTGTATTTTACTTGCTTTAAAGCCACTGATTTTTTTAATGAAAAAAGCAGAAACATCTGACATGTATAACACACAATATGGTCTGCTTTAAATATTTCTTCTGGTAAGTTCCACTATTCAACATACTAAGTGGTTTTCCTGTCTACTGCAAGACAATACAGGCAAGACTTGTGAATATTTAACACTTGTTCTCCAGTGATTCACCTCATATTTCACTAAGCTTCCCCATTTTCTCTTTGGTTCAAGCATATCAGGCATATCACACCCATCAGCAATTGAATGTGTTGCCATATTGAAAAAAAAAAAAAACCCAAACAAATAACCCACAAAAAAAATAAAACCAAACCGCCCCTCCCCAACATTCTAGCTCATGGGTTGGTAGAATATTTATTAATTTTTGTACCTTCTCATCCTGTGATGCCAGAAGCTTCTCAAAAGCCTCATGTTTCCTTATCAGTTGCTCTACTTCATCCACAGAGCTTCCGAGGTCACTGCTTTTCAAATAAATCTATAAAAAAAAGTTTAATATTTTTCTCAGTGGATTAATTGTCACATAAACCTGATTCATAAATGTGAGAAGAGGTATTAACTCTGCAGTTGAGAGTACACTTGATAGGAAAAAAAAGAGCACAAGGCAACTGATATTGGAAATTAAATAGTAAAGCTCCATGGTCTTGAGCAAGAAAGGGAAGCTTTAACACGTCCAGCTAAGGAAAGTGACCTATCACTGCTTATTGCAGTCACTAAGTCATAAGGCTGGCAGTAAATTCCAGAGGCCTAAGCCATCCTTGTAATCCAAAGCAAAATCAACACTGTCATGTCTGACACATGTCTGTATGATTCCTTCTTAGAAGACTTCCAATAACAGAGACTTTGCAGCCTCCCTGGGCAATTTATTCCAGTGCTTCATTACCTTTACCATTAGCAAGATTTTCCAAATATCTAGCCTGAAAATGCATTGCTAACACTTCATTTCATAACATACTGCCCTTTTCATTACAGGAAGGAGATAATTCCTTTTATATTTGCTTCAGCCTTGTACATGTTTGTAGGCTTTTTGCATGCTGGGATTTCTATCTTCTCCAGGCTAAAAATACCCTGATCTGATCAATCATTCCACAAAGGCTGTGTCTTCTTGACACTGATTATTCTTATTGCTCTCGACTCTGGGTTTTCTCCATTTCCACTTATTTTGAAACTGGGTTCCTAATACTTGATGCAATAAGTGGCAGTAAGCAACAAAGCTGCCAGAATGAAGGCAGTGAAGACAGCAGAGATGCTTTCCAAGCTATAATCTTCCACATGTATCTGTGTATGGTGCTTATCTTTTATACAATATCATGAACTCAAGTTCACCTTGCAATCTACTATAAGCTTCCAGAAACTTTTCAGAAGAACTGCTATCAGACCAGCTTGTCTCCATCCTGTATTTATGAAGCTGATTATTCCTGAAAAATGTTATAGCTTGCACCTGTACCTAGTGCATTACTTTTGTTATTTTTTTCAGGCCATCTTTCTAACTTGCCTGCAATAATTTTATTTACTGTCTGTCCTGTCAGTCTCTGATGCAGAAAGACCTTAGACTAAAACAACAAATGCACTTTTAAGGAAACTGACCTCTGCGCTATTCACTTTTAACACTATGAGGACATTTTCTAACTAATCCACATACGTCTATAAGGCACCACGCTGTTTCTTGATTCTTTTCTGGTGTTGAGAAAACTGACTGCCCAATTACTTCTCCCGTGCATTCTATTACATTCAGTTTTGTCAAATGCAAAAGAATAAACAATGTAGTTATCTATTATCAAGAAAAAAATCTTTTCTGCAGGCCAGTAGGAATTTATTCTTTTCCAGTGTATTTAATTCCCTTTAATCCCCAGTTTCCTCCCTTATTCAAGGATGAGACAACAGCAGGATAAAAACCCCAGTCAGAGGCTCTGATGCAACATGAGCAAAAATTACCTGTGGAGAAGGTTCGCAGTGGAGTGATATGACTGGACAGAATTTTGGAGTTCAAGCTGTTACGAGGGACCTTATTTATCATTTGGGACATAGCACTGTGTAATCCATTCTGTGAGCTCATGGAATCGTAAGTATTTGGATAAGGATGAGAAATTGCAACCAGTAATTCTACCTGGGTAAAGTGCAATTAGCAAAGATGGAAGAAGAATTTGAGATCAGTGATACAGTGTGAAAGAATTAAGAGGCAGGAAAGAAACAGAATAGAATCAGTGAAACAGCACAACTGTTAATAGTTTCAGAAGAGGGCTGGTAAAGAACATAGGTAAATTTGTGCCTTAAAACCACAGATGCACACCGGAAAAATAACATCTAAAGGGATCTCTCTTGCTTTGCAAAACATTACAGTTCTGTAGCAGTCTGTCAGGATGTTGTTTTATAGGACAGGAAAGATATTCTTTGGCAGCTACTTTAGAAAACCAGTTATGATGTTCATTGTCTGGACAGAAGTATTGGATGACTGTTTAACCTGCACGGCATCTTCTGAAGGAGAGGTTTCCTAGGCATGTATTATGTGCAGGGGAATCCACACCTAGTTGTTAGGGTCTGAGTGTACCAACGGGCTCTGGTGGCCCTGACTGTCCCCTGGACGGCCCCCCTGCTCCCACCTGGAGGTCCCTCTGAGGCTCAGCCCTGGACCCAGCCCTGCCTGAACTGCATTGAGGGGAGACCTGAGCCCTGCTCTGATCCTTCTGGACAGACCCCATATTTCAGTCATTACCTTGCTTTGTCGCCTTGATCTCTAGCTGGTCGATAGACCTTGTTACTCCTGCTGCCACTCAGCCCGTGTTGGCAGCTGTAGCTAAGAGGACTGACAGCCAGACTTGGCCTGACTTTCTGGTTCATTTTTTGGGAGTTAATGAGAGGAATATTTTGGATATACAGAAAAATGCACAGAAGAATATCACACCCAGGCCAGATGTTCAAACTGCTCTATACTGATTCATGCTGAGTATAAGAAGAGAGGTGAATAAATTCCAACACAGTAATCACCATGAAGAAAAGGGGATGGCCACTGTACAACAGGCCTAAGTTTTTAATAAGTCTGGCCCATAAATTACCAGGATAACTAAAGAAATACATTAACGCCTCTGTTATGCCTCTGTATGTTAAATACACCGCCCTCCAGAAGGCAGATATTCTGTCACTCAAACTTTAATCCTTTGATCTATCCTACTCACCAACTGTATGGAATTATGAAAGATTTTTTTTTTTAGAGTTTTTGGATTTGCTTTGCTCTTGTGGAGGTGGAGGAAGATCTCCACACATATGGGCTCCATGTCTGTCTACTGTACTGCTTTGTTAAACCACTTATAATTACCATCCATAATTACACTTCTGTTACTAACACTGAAATAAAGTTGTCGGCTGAATCAAACTCACTCCTGTTTGGTGTATGCTAACATACAGTCACATGATGCACCTCTATTTTGGTGTTTTAAACACTGCTTTAAAAGCATTGTAGCTTCTCTGCCATATTTTGTGGATTATCTACCATTTTTGGTCAAAAAATATTTATCTGAGGAACCAGAAAATTCCCATAATTTTCCACATATCACTCCAGGACCTTTATTTAGTAACTGTTAGCAGTGAAACTGCAAACTTTGTGATACCTGAAGAGATGGTCAGCCGTTAGTTTTCCTGCTCATATATCTGTGGTGGAAGAAAAAGGCAAGGGACATCTACTGGTAAAGATGGTTACTTTCTTTGGAAAAAAACAGAGACATCTGAGAGCAGGGGTGTGGGATGGTGAGTCATAAGCAGCTGCCACTGGAGTGCTCAGTGCCTTGCTCCCACTGAAAATCACTACACACAAATAACACTGAGGATTCAAAGCCCCATCCCTTCAGCTGTTACAGAAGCGGGAAAAAGTCCTCCTGACATCTGAAAGCTTTGGAACATGTCCCCAAGTAGAAGATCATGCAAATGCTCTTGGGAACCCAGGTTTTAATAATGAGAAAGAAAACTGGTACACAAAAAGAAAATTGGTGCAAAAGAAAACTGGCTGCATACATTACAGGAGAGGTGATGGCAATATGCTTAGAAGAAAGCAGCCCCAGTAGCACTAACAGTGCTACTTGGAAACTTGGTGAGGTAAAAACTTTCCATTCGTCTTTTAAACAGAAATCTTGTGACAGCAATTGCTAGAATCAGAACCGCAACATTTTTTTTCGTTGAAGCATTTGTTACACCAATCTGAAAGCAGAATGGAAAATGGCTCCCACACCGCAGTGCTGGCCTGTGGCCAATTATGTAACTTTTTGGCATATTTTTAGACAGGTCCCCAAACTCCTGCTTTGAATAAGATGTGTTGATTTCAAATACAAAACACTGCATAGCTCTCCTCAGGTAACTTAACAGGATCTCCCACAGCACACAGCAGGTATAAACTTTCTTTCAAGTTTGTTTCTGTTATGAATCATGGCCCATCATCAGGAATTTAATGCTAAGCCACAAAAAGCACGAAAGACTTGACCACTCACTTTAAAATGGACTCGTTTTTAAGTGAAGACTTGCAAAGATGCTTAAATCCACAAAATGGGCTTGGCCCTTTTTGAGATTTGAAATGGAGCACGTAACAAATAGCCAAGTTAACAACACAGAGCACAGAAACAGAAGTTTTAACCCTACTTAACTGGAGGTTTTCACTATTTCTGAGCTCATTGCATAGATTTAGCCACAATGTCATAAGACCTCTTACATACAAGTTGATGCAGAACTAAATGCAAAATCCAATTTAAGAAAACGTTAATTTCAAATAAAATAGTACTATATACACATACTTATGTGACAGCACAGGCTAGCTCTAGCTTTTGGAGAAATACTGAATGAAACATTTTAGTCATTAGTATAATTATTTTCTCTGGATGCCACAGCTTCACATTTATACACACTGGAAGCTGACACAGCCCCCCAAAAAATTTGTCTTCCAAGAAGTGTCATTTTTATTTCTCTAGAAGAAAAATGTTAAGTATTTGTGCAAATCCACTCCCCTCTCCTGCTTCTGCTCTTCACAGTATGACAAGCTCCACAGATTTTGCCCCCCACTGCCTGCCCTGGGCTTGATGCTGAGATTGCTGGAGCTCCACTAAAAATCTTTCAGCTCTAAGCATGTACAAAAAGCCAGAATTACTCCCAGTTTTAAATGCTTTCACTTAAAGCATGTAATCAAGTCCAAACTCTCTGCCCAGATAAATAACAACAAGGTTCAATTTGACCTACTTCTGACAAAAGTAAATACAAAAATGAATTAATTGAAAAAAAGTTAAATTTCTTTTAGCAAACTAAATAAATGTGCTTAATACCGTGATTATATATGGTTCACAAATATGTTGTACTATGCTGAATTTCAGTAACAGTTATAAGAAGTTAGAAGTTATCATATAACAACCATAAATGGAATATAACACACTGAAGTTGTTTATAAAAAAAATACATACACCTTTTCTAGCATACTAACATCACTGTATTATTGGCCTCTGACCTCACAATCTAGATGTGAAATTCTAATGTTAAATGTATTTAAAATTTCCTCCTCAACCCCCCCCCCTCCGCATGCTGTTTCATTGGCGTAAGAATATAATTACCTGATATTGGAAATGTACATGGGAAAAACACACAGATGTCAGTGGTTTTTTTCCCCATAACTGCTACTGATCCCTTCCTCTCACCTATGCCCTCCTTCTTCAAAATTAGCAAACTTGACCCCTATCCTGTAAGTAGTACGTCTTAGACCAGCAACCTATACCCATACAACATCATCATTAAATTATTTCCTTATGAAACATTTGCCTGAAGGCAGACAAAATTCCTCTTAAAGTCCCCATAGTTTCACTGCTAGAAACTTTGCTGGGATATCAAAATTTGAGATGCTGTAGGGACTAAATTCCCTTTATGTCCCTCAGGAAAGGGTGGTACCTCTCTTTTTCTAAGGGGAGAAAAAAAATTATTCCTTCCTACACACTTTAGTATTTTGGGGTTTGAAAACAAGTATTACTTTTAAAAGTTACAAAACCAGGAATTAGCCATTTAGAACTATAGCATAGTCTTGCAAGTAAGAAAATTAAAACAGTAAAACAGAAAAATCTAAGAAAAACTACACTGAGGATTTGTCTTAGGTCCCAGACCAACTAGCAGAGAAGAAAACCAATTCTTGGCCCTGAAATTTTGAACCTTCAAAGTGCTGACTGCTATTGCCCAATTATGCAAAATCTGTAAGCACATGCATAGCATTGAGCATGTTGTGTTGACAATAGTACTCTAATGGTTAAAATAAAACACTATTAAGTGCTGGATCAGATCAGAGTTCTCAGCTTCATTTACGATGGATCAAGCTGTAGCTGCAGCCTTCGTGACAGCAGAACACAAGTAGCTTTCTGATTGTCCCAGTCATTTCTATGGGGTGGGAACATGGCAGGAAGCATACAAAAAGAAATCCACATGGCTTGATTAACACAACTTAGAACTTCTGTTTGCAAATGTTCCTAGAATGGAATGGAAATCTTCACCACTCTCCTCCCAGATCCAAAGGATGCAATGTTGACAGCAATAGATGGACACCATGCACCCGCAGTGCCTCTGTGAGTTGAAGACATGGTGTGAGCTGGTATGTTTGTCAAAAGGTTTTCAGGGCATACACTTTTTAGAGTGCATGTTTCCTGGGAAGGTCTCAAACCAGATCTTGCCCAATGGCTAGAAAGCAATCCTGAGCAGCAAACTGGATTCACTGATAGAGAGAGGCCAGCCCCAATCTCCACAGGGTGAAAAGGTGGACCAGCTATATCTGAATCATGTGTTTTGATAAAGATTGTTGGACTTGGGCTTCTTCTAAATTCTCTTACCACCTGGATAGGCATAGCAGTCCAAGGCGTGGCAAGTATCAAGGTGATTTTGGAAACCTTGTGGTGAGCAGGTGTTAGACCATCACATGGAGTCTTCCTAAACTCTGGCCTAGATGAAGGGTGGTTCTGAAAGACAATTAGCTCTGGATTTAAATCCTTGTTTGTGACCTCATTCCCAATAGCTGAATTTTCTCTTCCAGTCAGCACAGCTGGGGACAGCCATGTGTCTTTGGAGACAGTCTGCTGGGGAAGGCCAGAATACTTAGAGGAAGTCACATGAAATCGTGTGATTTGAAGGGCTGGAGACCCACCTGAAGGGAAGCCTTGTTTTGATTCCTGGGATCCTGTTGGAAGACCAGCTGGAGTTTCAGGCACCTTCTTTAATTGTGGCATGAGGAGACTTGAATGAGCATGACTGCTTCCATGGGAATTTGCTTGAGAAGGCTTTATCATCAAGCTGCAAGTTGAAATGTAAAGCTTCATTGAAGCATGGAGGTCTGGCATTTGGACATTGCATTGGCTACAGCCTTGCTGGGGTGGGAGAGAATCACAGGGTTCCAGGGATGCATGCAGATTTTTGCTGCGGAGTGTAGAAACAGCTGGAATAGCAGACAGATCAACATCTAGGCGTGATGTCCAGCTTGGTGGAGCTTTGCAGGAAAGGACATCAGAGGGCAAAGATACAGCAAGCTTCAAGGGATTGTTTTTTTCAGGAGAAATACGATGAACACTTTTTTCTCTTTCTGAATATTGCTTGTAAGATGCAGATGTTGACTGAGTGCCAGAACGCCCATATCCATGGCCCCTCGGGTCCCTGGGAGGACTGGAATACCTGGATGTCTCATCAGAAGCATTGACACAGTGACTAGCGCTCCTGAAATCTTTCCTCCGGTCTGTGTGTGCCAGGATGACATCTAGCCTTGAACAATAAGCTCCAGAAGACACACTGCTTGGTGATGAGCTGGCATTTCCTGGAGCAAGCTCTGCAACTGATTGACCAGTGGGAGGATGCCATGCTGATGCTGGCATCTTTTGAAAAGGCCTGTCCTGCACAGCAGATTCCAAAGGAGGAGGTGGGGTCATTCTGCTGGAAGACAGCATCACTTCCGCAGTGGAGACATAGGTTGCAGATGAAAGTTTGCAGCGATGGTCCCTGCATGACATTCTGAAGCTTAGTCCTAAATGATGCAAAAATCAAAGCCACAGAAGCTTGCCTCTCCCCCTGTTTTTAAAACCAACTCCTAATCCTTTTTCCTTTGGCACTGGAAATTTCCATTCTTCCTCTGAAGCAAAGGAATGAGAGTTGAATACACATTCTCCAGGAAAAAATGTATAAACTAAAAAAATCCACATTCAAAATAAAAATGCACAGCTCTTCTAATACTGCTACCACCGCCTGTCACGTCTGCAAAGTGATATGAGAGTGGGATGGGCAGACAGATAAATTACGGAGCATGAGGCTCTGCTCCCTAAGTGTTCTGACAGTGAGACTGCAGACAGAGTAGGAGGGAGCCAAAAATGCCTGCCAGAGACAGCCTGCGAACTCGCTGTTTTTTCATCTGTGAGAAAAAGGAAAGCAGCTAACCTGAGCAATACATCTGCTGCTGTGAAAAGTTTAGAATGGAGCAGAGTGTACTGGACACTGCTTCTGCTCAGAGCAAAAATGATTTATTTTCTTCGTTCTCTTTTTCAGCTGTTGTTGTCTACACTCTGAATGGCAAGATCTCAGTTCACAGGTCTTAGGAGAGTTTCCTACAGCAGTTCCATGCAATGGCACCACTGAATTAATAATAATAAAAAAAAAAAAAGATAGATGTTTGCCTAATTTTCTCCACATGTGCTCTACTTTCTTTAGCATAGAACAATCCTAGACTAAATTCTGCAGAAATCCTTCGAAGGTTTAAGTAATTTGGATGTAATACAAGATGCTGGCATAAAGTCAAACCTGTCACACTGGCACAGACAGAGAATGAGAGAGCAGTTCTCAGTAGTAGTTCTTAGTTTAAAACACTCCTCTGTTGCCTTCTTCCTTCCCGTGTTCCTTGCTGCTGGGGGACAGACTTGGTCTAAGGTATATGAAGTACTGGGAAAATAGGGTCCAAAAATTATGGGGTGACAGAAGCTGTTCTCTTACACACATATTGTGAAGGTGTGCAAAATGAAATGCACGTGACTGAGCTTTGTCTCAAACACAAAAGTCAGAAGAAACACAAGGGGTGGAGAGATTGGTTGTATTTGTTTGCCTGATAGGAATCTTTTTTGAATGTGTGTTTGCTTTTGTCCTTTCTGAAAGCAGTAAATAACAATATTCCCATTGGGAAAGTGGTTTGTGAGTCTTTAAGTGATGTCGTGGCTGAATACTTTTTGAAAAAGTGTTTGAAAAGATTGCTTTCCTACCCTCCTGCCTGCCTCCCTGGGGAGCAGAGTCTGCATCACTGCGCAGCCACATTATAACTCCATATAGTAGTAATAAAGCTCCAGCCAAAGGAATAGATTCCTCTTCCAATTATTTTTCAGATGCAAAGAAGTAAAATACAAATAGTGACTAAGGAACCTCAGTTTGATGTCAAATTGTATATATTGATCCATAAGGCAGATGGTGGTAGCTGCAAAAGACAGCTTTGCGGTTCTTGCAATTTCTCCCTCGTTTAGATGGGAGTCCTGCAGCACAGGAATAACCCATTTGAAGAATGATCACGCTTAGAGATCAGAGAACAAAAGCAATGGGGGATATTCTGGAAATACAGGAATTCCAGCTGTAGAGGAATGAGAACAATGTTGCCATTTCTATTCAGAGCCAGGTTGATGATGCACTGCGTATTAAGGAAGGACTGGAATCCAGTAGAAGGTAAATTCCTTCCTGTTCCTCCATGAACAGGAGCAAATGAACCTCTTCTTGCAATGATGTGTTTTCTTTATTGATTTAATCCCATAAATTCTTCAAATATACAGCACATTTTGTATGTAAACACACATAGTCTCCGTCTTCTCAGCAGCATAGTAGTCTAAACCTACATCACTCTGTATTTATACTCACTGCAGACCAACACTGCTCTGAACACTGAGGTGATCAGCAACATTGCCAGATCTCAGATCAATAAAATTGACTTAAAGATGGCAAAACACGATTGAAACTGAGAAGGTAGCAGTGGAATTTGTGAAGTACAGCTGAGATGTGCTTTCACTAATACTTTTTAGCTCTGAGGCAGGCTGATGTTCCTGGGCAGCTGCCTTTTCTTCATGGTACTTTTGCTCAGTGTCAGCTGTGGGTTAAAACTGAGATGACAAGAATGGACAACACAGGAGTGAGTCATCATGATAGAGGAAAGCTGGTAATTCCTGAAAGGAAAGCTGTTCACAGTATTGGCCTGACTGGTGCATCCAGAGTAGAGAGAGTTGAAACTCATTGAGGATCTGTTTGGTTGCATCCTTGGATACGAACAAATACAGTTTCTCTGCTTCCCACCTAACAGNGAAAGCTGGTAATTCCTGAAAGGAAAGCTGTTCACAGTATTGGCCTGACTGGTGCATCCAGAGTAGAGAGAGTTGAAACTCATTGAGGATCTGTTTGGTTGCATCCTTGGATACGAACAAATACAGTTTCTCTGCTTCCCACCTAACAGCACTTTCATTTTTGCTGGATTAAATTTGAGCACTAATCCATAACAGTCTCTTCAGGGCATAATTTTGCACTAATCCATAACAGCTCAGTGATTGCAGGGACTATGTCAGAGAAGGAGGAGACATATGACATACCTTTATAAACAGATACGCATTTCCTTCAAGGAATGAGTAGAAGAAGGCTTCAAGCCCATGTGTCCCAAAGGGCTAAGTTGCACTGCATGGCACAGCTCAGGGTCAGTTTTCCAAAAGATTTAGTGCCAGCAGCAAAGCACTAGTGGAAACCAGAGCTCAGCACAAACTGAGAGCCATTATATTATGCTGCCAGTGGTCTTGGAGACTTAAGAATAATTTTTCCTTAATAAGAAATGATCCAGAGGTACAACCTCCTTCAGCTTTGCTTCAACCTTTCCGTTTGGCAACCTTCAACCCATCGATGTGTTTTGCATGCCAAGTCTCAGCACAGTTAGAGCAAACTATCAATCTGTGAATTTGCACAGAGTGACTGGAAAAGACTTCTGAAGTCTGTGCTATGTTTTGTAATAGCAAATATCAGGCCTCAAGATGGACTCTTTTAAAATACTTCCATGAATCCAGGAAGGTGCAAAAAAAGACAAAATATAATTTAAAACTGGTGAAAAAAAAAATCTATTTCAAGAGGTGAAAAATGATGTTAATGAGACCATCCTTCTGTCTCTTTGCATTAACTATATTAGCCTTCTATTTTCATGAGAGGGGTTTTTTTCACTAGCTCATCTTTCTTTACTGCATCAAACAGAAACTAATATTCCTTACAATCAAATTCTTTCATAGTTGTTCTCCACACTGCTATCAACTCTCTTGCAGAACCGAGAAGTCAATTCCTTTTCCTGGATTAACTCACACTGCCAACATTCATTTTCTACTACTTGCATTTCCCCAGCACCAACCCTCAGCCTGGGGTGAGATTTCCAGCAACACCTGCAAAATAATCTCCCTGTCTTCCTTCAA
>VZTL01016969.1:0-10613 GCA_013400535.1 Scopus umbretta
AAAAAACCAAAACCCAAAACCCATAAAAAACAAACCCACCAAAAAAGGCAATACCCCAAACAGATATCAAATACTTGTCTGTATTGAACAGCTTATCAAAAATTCTCACTTTCAAAGTAGGAGAAAAAACGTGAAAATCTAAGCCAATTTTATTCCTGCTCTCTTCTTGGCAACAAGGCCAGTTTATGGAAGAGGCTGCTAGCAGTGTGAAAATGGACTCTGAGGTAGAAAACCCAGTTGCAAAACACTCTTTTTTTTTTTTTTTGTAGTAGTAGTAAATTTTCCTCAGATCAGAAGTATTTTCATGTAAAAATACCCTACGTTCTAGCTCACAGAACCTGTTGTGATCACCGTATTGCCTTCTATGCCTAAATGCAAAGCCTAATCTTGACATTTTCAATTAAGACTGAAGTCCATTACAAAATGGCCTGATAAGAATTAGCAGGTCCTTATATAACCTGAGTCTTAAATAAGAATTTACCTTCCTGTAAGCCTCTCATTTCAAATGTGCTCAACCTGTGTTTGAAAATAAAGTAACACTGTCCATCATTTGACTTATGCCAACTGCTGCTAGAAAGTCTGAAGTTGGAAAATTATCTTTCTCATTTCCTGTTGGGAATGAAATGAGGAGGAATAAAAGCATAAGTCAATAATTAATGAAGCTCAAGAAGTTTTTTTAAAAAAATGAAAGACAGTAGGTGGAGTTCTTTCTCAGTGGACTCTGATTTCAGATAAAGATGACATAAAAGAAACAATTCAGGCAAACTGAATACCAGATTTATGTATGAGTTTAATTGAATTTGCACCTGAGCAAGTGGATTGTGCTCAAATTTTGCAAAATGAAATGTTGAGATGCTTTAAGTAGTACTAGAGGGCTGGGAATGTAATTAATGACCTCATTAATTGTTACAAAAATGGGAAAGATTGGACTGTGATATTCTTGGAAGAAATGCAGATATGATTGTCTCTAGGCTTGCCTGCTGAGGTTTGGGGTTACATGGTTGAAGCTAGTGTATGCTTCACGACAGATGCTTGTAAACTTCGGAACAAATCTGTTCTGTCAGCAAGTTCTTGTAATGCAATCAGTGGATTACACAAAGTAACTTGAAAAATGGTTATAGTAAGATGGAATACGGTGTGTTTTCTCTCTTCATACAGAATGTAGCTTTTAACTGATAGTTAATTATTTTGTTTGCAAGAAAAAAAATTAAACCAGTAGGCAGGCAAGACTCAAGAGGAGGTTTAAAAAATTGCCATTCAGCTGTCCTGCTGCACCAGGGGTCTCCACTTCCGCAGCTGGGTTGAATGTTAACTCAGTTGTATGATCTTTTTAGCAGGGTTTGCCATACTATTCTATTACTGGTTTAAGAGGTAAAACATTTTTTTGTGATGAATGCTTATGAGCATATAGATTAACAGCCCCGTTTTCATTCTGGCTTAAACAAAACTGTTTAACAATGATTTTTTTATTAACAATTTTATTATTCTTCAATACAACACATGCAAAAGTTACTCTATCCTGTTAGGAAAAAAGCAGTCTGAGTTTGCTTCTAGCGAAACATTCTCACCCTGAGGCAGCAAGTTTTCATTTCTTCATAAATTAGACAATGCTGAAGACACAGGCTGCACTTGCTCTGAGCAGTCATCTTGTAGGTTTGGTTGGTACGTAACCCACATGCCAAACCCACAAGCTTTAAATATGGCCTTTTTGTTGTAAGGTGTATTTTGACAGACAATAGCACTGCAGCTCAGATTCAGACATATTAGGAAATGGTCCACAGCAGAAATTATGCAATAACAATTTCTCTGGGGATTATGATCCTTTTACAGTATCTAAATACAATGGAGTGTATAAAAAATCAGAATGCAAGTATATGCATTCTGAAGATGAAATACTGCAAGAGGAATGAATGGAAAACTGTCTTGCAGTAGTAGTATTCTAAGTGCTATTCTGCAATAGCACTGCTTGAGTGTTTGAAAACTAAATATTCTACTCAGCTAAGACTACACCAATAAATACTTCATCTTTGTGTTCTTAGTTTCTGGGGCAACTCATCAGATTGAGAAGTGCTGTGCTTTGAGATATGATCCTTGTTATTTCCATACTAGATTGAGTGCTAATTTGCTGTGTTTGACACCCGTTACTCATCATGAGGTTTGGCACCTATGCAAAAGCTGTGTAATGCCAAAACCTGAGTGTACTTCAGCTGCAGCAAAGCCAGGAAATAGCGTCCCTGACAGCATTGTATTTCAGTGTAAGGTTGAAGCATGGGAAGATGCAATTATGAGGCTAGATCTGCAATGCAGAAAAAGCACAGGCTTCTCGGAGCACTTTCTTGAAGGGCAAATAGATTCTTCCTTTAGAATCAAATAGGCTTGCATTTCATACAAATCTGGCATTACTTCACTGTCTGCAATTACATATTATGAAATATGAAACTGAAGTTGGGTTTTCTTTTTTCACATGCGGAGTACTTGGTATCCCTGCTGCTAACGAAGTTTGAGGCAGTGGGTGGCTACATGTTTTCGGGGTTTTGGTTTGTTGTTGGGTGTTTTTGGGTTTTTTTTAATGTGTGTAGTGGCTCAACCAGGGATGCCAAATCTATCCCAAGGGTGCAAGACCCCCTCGGCTGGGTCAGACCCGGGCTCTGGCCGATGGCCAGAAGGGACGGTGAGGGAGGCCGTATGAGCAGCCCGTGGTGGTGGTCCTCTCCCGGGACACGCTTCCAGCCCTCTGGCAGCTCTGAAACTTTTTAATGAAAGGGCATTTTAAAATCTGCACGCAGCAGCCCTGAGGAATGTTTCTTTCACGGATTTGCCGAAGTGCCCCCCTTTGACGGCGGGGAAGCGGCCGGCAGCCACAGGCTCCCAACCCGGTTCCCCGGGTTGCGCTGTGTGGCGTGGAGAAATCCCTCCCGCCCTCAACCCGCGCCCTGCTCGCTGCCCTGAACCTCTCGTTGCCGGGGCCGTGGCCGCCCCTCCCTCACCCTCCCCGCCCCGCTCCCGGNCAGCCCGCTACCGCCGCGGCTACCGCTGCGTCAGCCCGCCGCGGGGCTGCTACTCCCGGGGCGGCGCGGGCGGCCGAGCCTGGCGCGGCAGGGCGGGGGTGTGAGTGTGTGGGGGCTCCCTCAGGGGCTGTCGGCGCCTTCCCGGGATGCCCGCCCCGGCTGTGGGGCTCGGGCCGCCGCCTGGTGACCTCCCTGCTGGCCTCGCTGCTGCCGGGTCCTCCTGAAGGAGCTGTTGCGGGGCGGGGGAAGTTTTACATTTCAGGTCGCGGTCCACTCGCTCCACCTAGTGCTGAGCTTTAGGTACTTGAAGGGATGGGAGTCGGTGGATCTAGGGTACGCTTAGTCCGCCCTGAAAGAGGTAAATATTACAGTGTGTTGAGTGCGTTGTTGCGTTGCTTGTAGGCAGCAGCAGCATCTGGATGTTTGCGCCGTGGCTGCATTCTTGGTGGTAGTTTTGCAGGGGAGGATCAGTGTTGCTTGAAGGAGACTGCTGTCAGCTTAGAGGTACAGCTGGTTCTTAACTTTGAGTCTTGACGTGTTAGCAAAGGCAGGCTTTGAGCTATCGGGAGAATTACAGAGTATTATTTTTGGTAGCCTGACCTGTGCTAATGACCACCTATCTGACCTGACTGTGGAACACAGCAGGGTGTGTTTAAATTCTCTCTGTGTGTGTGTGCGTGTATGTGAGTGCCTTCTTCAGCTCTGTGAAGGTTAGGTCCTGTGCTGGTGGCTAGCAGGTGAACTGCAGCTATGACAGCAGATCCTTGTCTGCACAAACATGTTTGTCTTAAATATTATCGTCCCCATGGCTGGAGTCAGACACAGCAAATGGTGCCTAAACCCAAGTTCTAGGGGGCTGAGGTTGAGATTGCCCCCAAAAGGACGCTAATTACAGAGGCTATGCTGCAGATCCATAAATCTGTTGTATCTTACGGAAAGTAATTTTCCTGAGTTTTTCCTTTTTAGGTAACCAGTCAATCAGTCCTTTATGTCTCCTGTTGAAAGATTGACTGAATTAAAAACCAGTGGGTTTTGGTGAAGTTTTGTTTGGTTGATTGTTGCTTTTTTAAAGACTTTTATTTCTTCCTGTCCCTTTTAGATTGGATACTAGGAAAAATTTCTTTACTGAAAGAATGGCCAAACATTGGAACAGGCTGCCCAGAGAGGTGGTGGAGTCCCCGTCCCTGGAGGTGTTCAAAAAACATGTAGATGTGGCACTTCAAGACATGGTTTAGTAGGCATGGTGGTGTTGGGTTGACAGATGGACTAGATGATCTCAGAGGTCTCTTGCAACCCTAATGATTCTATGATTCTACTTCTGTTTTACTTTTAAAATAAACTATTTCTACCCAGTGTGGATATAGCTGAAAATTTTCAATGTTTTTAAAACACGGTTTGTCTTTTATTTCAGGGTCTTCGCCAAATTTCCCAGAGGACCATAAGCACTGCTTCACGCAGGCAGTTTGAAAATAGAGTTCCTGAGAAGCAGAAGCTTTTTCAGGTATCGAGTGAGCACTGATAGTAGAATAATGTTAGTAGAATAACGAGGTTTCNTGGCTCCCGGGCCCCGAAATCGGACAAACATTCCATCGCGCCAAGCATCGGGCAAAACTGGGGCGGGGTCGGGGCCCGGCCTGCCCTCTCCAACCCGCCCGGAGGTGGCTCCCTGTGCAGCTGCCCCCCACCGCCTCAGGGCGGGCACCGCTCCGCGCTGCGGCGCCGCCCGCCGCCGTTGTTTTACTGGGGAAAGAGTATCGCGGGAGTGTGAGGAGAGGAATACCCTTTCTTACACCGGCCTACAAACAGCCGGNCTAGGGTACGCTTAGTCCGCCCTGAAAGAGGTAAATATTACAGTGTGTTGAGTGCGTTGTTGCGTTGCTTGTAGGCAGCAGCAGCATCTGGATGTTTGCGCCGTGGCTGCATTCTTGGTGGTAGTTTTGCAGGGGAGGATCAGTGTTGCTTGAAGGAGACTGCTGTCAGCTTAGAGGTACAGCTGGTTCTTAACTTTGAGTCTTGACGTGTTAGCAAAGGCAGGCTTTGAGCTATCGGGAGAATTACAGAGTATTATTTTTGGTAGCCTGACCTGTGCTAATGACCACCTATCTGACCTGACTGTGGAACACAGCAGGGTGTGTTTAAATTCTCTCTGTGTGTGTGTGCGTGTATGTGAGTGCCTTCTTCAGCTCTGTGAAGGTTAGGTCCTGTGCTGGTGGCTAGCAGGTGAACTGCAGCTATGACAGCAGATCCTTGTCTGCACAAACATGTTTGTCTTAAATATTATCGTCCCCATGGCTGGAGTCAGACACAGCAAATGGTGCCTAAACCCAAGTTCTAGGGGGCTGAGGTTGAGATTGCCCCCAAAAGGACGCTAATTACAGAGGCTATGCTGCAGATCCATAAATCTGTTGTATCTTACGGAAAGTAATTTTCCTGAGTTTTTCCTTTTTAGGTAACCAGTCAATCAGTCCTTTATGTCTCCTGTTGAAAGATTGACTGAATTAAAAACCAGTGGGTTTTGGTGAAGTTTTGTTTGGTTGATTGTTGCTTTTTTAAAGACTTTTATTTCTTCCTGTCCCTTTTAGATTGGATACTAGGAAAAATTTCTTTACTGAAAGAATGGCCAAACATTGGAACAGGCTGCCCAGAGAGGTGGTGGAGTCCCCGTCCCTGGAGGTGTTCAAAAAACATGTAGATGTGGCACTTCAAGACATGGTTTAGTAGGCATGGTGGTGTTGGGTTGACAGATGGACTAGATGATCTCAGAGGTCTCTTGCAACCCTAATGATTCTATGATTCTACTTCTGTTTTACTTTTAAAATAAACTATTTCTACCCAGTGTGGATATAGCTGAAAATTTTCAATGTTTTTAAAACACGGTTTGTCTTTTATTTCAGGGTCTTCGCCAAATTTCCCAGAGGACCATAAGCACTGCTTCACGCAGGCAGTTTGAAAATAGAGTTCCTGAGAAGCAGAAGCTTTTTCAGGTATCGAGTGAGCACTGATAGTAGAATAATGTTAGTAGAATAACGAGGTTTCAGTAGATAATAATTGCATACATTTTGTTTCTAAAAAACTGGTGAAAGTCCTGTTTACATCTGAGGTGAGCTCTTGAAATCAGTTGTATGACTACAGTGTTTGAAGTCAACAGTTATTTTCTAGAAATTAAGAGTATTTGTGCAAGCATACTTGACTTGCTGACTCTTCAGGGTTTTTTATCCTGTGAAATGATTTGTGCTTGAGTTTCTTATGAGTCGTAGGTACTGTACAAAGGACTCTGAAGTGAGATAAGATGGGGGAGTATGTCCTAAGAACAAATAGAGAAAAACAGCAAGTGAGAGGGCAGAAGTACACCGAAAAGTTAAACCTGCAGTCTTAGAGCTATGTCCGTTGCTCACAGATAAGCCCCATAATTCTTAATGAGGGTGTGGTATTATTGTACTTCTGTTATGAAACTATTAAAGGTCTTAAGGGATTAGATTCACTCCTAGAAAATTATTGAAACTTTAAAAATAATTTCTGAATTAATCTCTTCCTGATTGGTGGGGCCACCTAGTGAGAACTAGTGGTTCCTTCAAATGCCAAACCAGTAGATACTCAAGAGCATACTCCCAACTATGAGCCATTACCTGGAGTGCTAGCTTCATTCTGAGGATAGAGTAGACTGGGCTTCAGCGATGTGAAAGGGAGAAAGTAAGTTAGAAGCCCCAGTTTAATAGTTTTTGTGTTGTGTTGCTTTCCTTTCCCCTGAAAGAGAAAGCCAGTCTTGTTGGGACACTGCCTAAGGAGCAGAGTGTTCATTGCAAGCCAAGGGGAAGTGGGGTGTTGGCAATGGGTGAGGTCAGAGGTTCTGTTCCTGCTGGCAGAGATCTCTGGGCCAGATCTGTCTTCCTCCTCACATTCCGTACTTGTGAGGCAGAAAGTTAAGCTGGGCTGGGTTGCGGATCACCAGCACTGGAGGCCGACTGGAATTCCAGAGCAGCATGAACTTGCTGATGAGGGTAAAGATCATGTGGATTTGGTGTCTAGGAGTTTTTACTTCAGGTGGAGCAAAACAATTTCCTGTATGACAGCAGGTGATGGTAGAGGCTCCTCCTCTTGTCCTTCCCTATAGCAGAGATTGACTATGCTGGAGACGGATGGGAAGTTTCTAGGGATGGTAATCATATCCTGTGCACCCAAGGGGGCTGGCAACTGGTGTCAGAAGTGTTTAGGCATCTGCCAATCACCGCTTTTGAAATTAATGTGCGCTTCATGTACTATACTTCCCTAGTGAGTGATCACCTGATACCAAAGTGAAAGCGTGGAAGACACAGTGGAATCTAAATAAGGTTCAGTGTCTTTTGGGAGTTGGGAAGATAACTTGGGGAGGTAATTATTGTTCTGAGTAAGTCTAGTTGTATTAAAACAATATTGCAAGAACTGTATTTAAAAAGTTTCTTTTTGTCACTTGTGTCCATTAGGAGGATAATGGCATCCCAGTGCATCTTAAAGGCGGTGTGATGGATGCTCTGTTGTATAGAGTCACCATGGGTCTTTCAGTTTTTGGTAAGGCTAATACTAAAATATTTATGCTTTGGTACAATTTCCAATGTGCTAATATTAAAATACTTTTTCTTTGGTACAATCTCCAACATGACTAATGTTTCCTCTGTGAATTAGTTAGGCAGTTCCTTCAGTCTGTTCTTTAGAACATAACAAAATGCATGTAGAGATGGGGAAAAAACATCTGGACATTTTTGCTTTCTCAAGTTTAGCTTTTCAGATAGCTTTTTTTTTTTCTCCTGACAAATAGTACTTTGGGCTGAATATTCCTTCAGAATTCATGTATGATGTTAGAGAAAACTAGAACTACTTGGAAAGCTTATTCTGAAAAGGAGTAAAATGTAATTATAGCACATACATATACCAGTTTTCTCACTAGCCCGATGATTTCTAGTGCTAGGTGATACCTGATGTGCTGAAGTTTCATGTGCTGTGAAAACTAGCAGAATATATCTAAGCTTTATGATACTCTATATATTTAACCTTTATGTTGCTTGTTGCACAGTTTTGTAATAGTCTATAACTTAAATATGTTGATCTAACCGATTTTCAGTTCAGTTACTTTAAGAATGAGTAATTGTTACTTTGTGATTGTCTGTGTAGGTTCCACAAACATGCCTCTCCCCCCTCTTTTTTTCCTGTTTCATTATTTTTATGCAGTCTAGGGAGAGGTATTTAAGGATTTTTTTTCCTCTAAAATACGGATTCCCCCACCCTGACCCAAAAAAAAGTTGTTGAGACAATTCTACAGAAATGTGTTGTGTCTGAATTGCAGCTGCTTATTGTTCATATTTCTTCTGGAACAAACTGGGAAAGCTGGCTTGAAAGGAATTGTGTTTTCCATTCTGAAAATATCTTTTCTGTCTCTCCTCATTCAGGAACAGCTTATGTTGTTTACGAGCTGCTTGTCGCTTCAATGCCCAAGAAACAGAAATGATTCCAGTTCGAGATGCTTCAGTGACTAGTATCTCTTCCTCCAAGTCCATGTGACTACGATGGCAGCTTGTACTTATTATAAGCAGCTGGCTTAATGCTTGGAATCATAATTTAATTGTAACAGGTTAACTGCAATCAATAAAGCAGTTCTTGTGTTGTGGCGGTCTGGACTGCATCATGTGTTCTACATTAGAGTGCTTTTTACTTCCAGTAAATATACATTGAGTTGATCAATATGCAGATCTCTGAATCATAAGCCTTCTTTCTTTGTATGTGGTTTATGTACTTCAAAGGTGAGTTAAATGCCCTGAATCCCTGTGAGAAAGTGATATCTTTATTATAGGAATTTCCTCTACTTGCTTTAGTGGAGCAAATTAGTCTTACAATAAATGATTAGGTTAAACCTGTGTGGAAATGAATGTTGAGGACTTGATGATTATGCTGTATCTCTGCTGTCAACTGCTGGAAGTTGACTATAATACATCTGGAAATAGAGGAATCTGATTCCTGATCACCATCCAAAGGTGACAGATTTTCCTATGTAGAGGTGATAACACTGTCCTCTGCAGCTTCAGGGGTTTAGCTGTAGTCTCAATTGAACTCGGCACCTTCATCTAATAGTTTTGGTTTTTGTTTTTTTTCCAGTGCATTTTCTCTGCTACAGCTTAATGGAACATCATGTTTCCTGAAAAGGAATTAAGATTTCTAAGCATGCAGATAAGATTAGCAAGTGATCCATGTATTTATCTTGCTGCCTGTGAAATCAACATATATATGTCAATCATGATTAAGACTTGGTAATCTTCCAACTTTGCCTCATGTTTCAGGTGACCAAAGCCAGCTTGTTCTGAGACATTAGGGTAAATAAAGCAATCAGTTCTTTAGCATAAAATAAGAAAAAAAAGTTTATTAGAGAATTTGAGGGTGTTCTAGAGCAAACAGTAAAGTGGAGGAGGGGCACAATAAGTGTTAATACTAACTGAATAGAATTTCTCTACTGATTGAAAAGGTTTACAGTAACTGTTAATGAGACAAATACTCTGGCAGTTGACTGCTCATTTGATCTAGGCTGAACTAGACCCTATTAAGCCAGAAATCCAGAAGATAGTGAAGGCAGTGCTTATAAGAGCTTCCAATTCTTGTTAATTTTTGTAATTCTTGTTAACAATTTTTGTCAGCTTTTAATGCTCTTTTGGAGTGCGCTCTGTAACTTCGAGGTTAAGCTAAATGCTTAGAGAGACTGCCTTCTGTCTCTACAAATTATGCTGTTCTGTAGTTTGAGAATAGGACTGACCCACGTCTGTAGAGTAGGAGCAGATCTAGTGCATAAGTACACACGAGGTTAAGTGGATTATATTTCAAACAACTGTAGCATGATTTGGGTTGGGAGGGAGCTCTGAAGGTCAATTGGTTCAATACTCTGCTTAGAGCAGTACCACTTCAGAGCTACATTGGGTTGCCCAGGGCCTTGATCAGTCACATGGGGAGTGTCTCCAAGGATGGAGATTCTACAGCCTGTGTGCAACCTGCTCCAGGGTTTCAGTGTCCTTTCTCTGAAGAGCGTCTTTCCTTTTCTGGGATACAGGAGTACATCTGTTTAAAGGATGATTGTCGGCGTTCCTGTAATGCAGCTCTGAAGGAAGCCACAATAGCACTTCTACCCAGACCACAAATTTTACAGACTTAAAGGGGAAAGCAGGTATCTTTCAATGTCTTATGTTAAGACCTCTGACAGAAAATGAGGCAAAACCTGAGGCATGGCTGAGTTTTAGGTTGTTGCTACTCTGTTGTGTCATGGTGTCAGTAGCTGCTGCTTCTAAAGCTCAGTCAACATGGTTTCTGGGAGAGCGGTCAGCTCTGCTCCAATGGCATTTCTCCTGGGTTGCTCCAAACATTCTAGCAGCAATTTGAAATATGTGCCTTAAGCTAGGTTCTGTGCCTCAGGGATAACGTGGTTGAGGAGTGCTCACCTGCTCTGTTTCACCAGTAGAACTATGACAGCTCTCTGTGTATGTAGAGACACAACAAATGACTGATAAAGCTAATGGCTTGATCATGATCCTTTCCAAAGTCCTCCTCTTTCAGTGGCTGAGGTGGCTTTTATCAGCTTGTGTCCTGGTTTCAGCT